>CAJUYH010000485.1:0-65348 GCA_910591685.1 Galerucella tenella | reverse complement strand
AATTTCGCTCCCGCTGTTTTTTTTTAGGTACCCAATATCTTTCTTTCTGGATAATTACCAGATCTTTCAGGCGTTTGGAAATTGCTTGCTGACTGACTCCCAATGATTCTGTTAATTCTTCTTGTGTTTGACACGAGTCGTCACTAGGAATCGCCTCCAATTCTGCATCTTCAATAACTTCTTACCTTCCACCACTATGGCGGTTTTCGACAGCAAAATCACCGTTCTTGAAACGTTGGAATCACTCCCGACATGTTCTGTCACTAATGTGAAAAGTGGCTTCACCATAAGTACTAGAGATAATCCGGTGAGCCTCAGCCATAGATTTTTTCATGTTAAAATAAAAAAGTAATACTTTCCATAAATGACGAGAATTCGGTTTAAATTCAGACATATTTAATTAAAAATAATGTTATGATGCAAACACAAATTAACTTATATTAACATAGGGTTATAGTTATAAATGTCAAAACAAAATGTTTGAGATCTGTAATTAATTCATTTCAACTACTACTAACTACTACACCCATCTTTCGGAAAACGGCGGGAGACCTAATATTTCACTCATACCGCATTATTTTTCCCATAAAGTACTTAAAATGAATTATTTTCTATCGTTGCAGCCGGTCCCTGGTCCGCCACAATCCACTTGCTTCGATGTTGCCTCGTTCGCTCGCGCCCATACAAAGAAGCATATAGTAAATTTTTGGGAATTCATGTTGCTGTGCCTTTGCTTGTGGTGCCGTATGGTCGCTTCTTGCTCGTATTGCGCATCGTCATCCCTTTCGCGCGCTGCAGCTGCATGCTACAGTCGGGGAATGCTATGACGGGTTTGAACCCGTCACAAGATTATAGAGCCCATCGAACTATACCATGTGAATTGTGTACTCTGTAAAGATGCGAATACTATAATTAAGAGCATAATTACATGAAAAGTTAAATGCGAAATCAAAGCAAAATAAATATTACAAAATTAGAAGAACATTCCGCCTATGACGAATATCTATATGATTTGGTAAAAGTAATTATTGTTTTGTTTTGGTACATTCCACATGTAAAGAACAACTACGAACCATAATAATATTCCGTCTGTTTTCAACAACATACAACAAGTGATAGCTAGCTTCTGATAGCAAGTGCGGCACTAATAGTAATAGGCATGAGAAGCTATGCATCTCGGATAGCGCTTCAAAAGCTCGCGACTGATATGCCATGCCCGCATGCTTGAGGATCTATGGCGGGTTGTATCATAATCTGCGTTATAGAATCCCCTTAAGCGGAGCTTTCTATGCTTATGATGTTATGATGAATACACAGATCGCAAACAGCGTAATGTGGGCCTGGTACTGGGGTTGCACACCCTTTGGGGTGGGCTCAAATCATGTTAGGCCTATTTCTGTATCGAGCCACTGGCCGAAGAGGAATTTGCCAAGCGATTCCGGTGCTTGCCCTTGCGGTGGAGCGTTACTCGTTAAGACATTTTGCTTCCCTTTACCAGATAGCGTTTTTCGTTGCACTTTTTTACCAATTTCAGTGACTGTATCTACTACGCCTTTTTCCACCAAATCTCAGAAACGGAGCAAAACAACTCGAGAACAGAGCGAAATCGGAGCATAACTACTCTGCACAACGTATGCTTCTCAACTTAGTTATATACTAGAGAATCACTGTAACAAGGTACACCATAAATAGCCGCTTATCTATACAAATTTTCTCCAAAGAAAGCAATTCAACGATTACATCAGAGAGCGAAACACCTGCCGCCTAATCCCGCTGTGAAGGAATGAGTCAGGTAGTCGCCCGACTCTGAAATCGAGTTTGAGCGGCGCGCACGTTCAGTGCTATATCTCCGTTAGTTTTGCTCCGATTTACTTGAAATTTGGGTACAATATTCTTGAGATGTTATACTTTCATTTTATGAAATAAAAAATCGTTTTTTAAGCGCACTGCCCCCCCCCCCCCAAACGTGCCGACAGTGCTCGTGGTCGACCAAGTGAGAAAAAATATATAAATTGGAATTAACCGCAAAATACAATTATAATCAGTTGAGAAAAATAATAACTAGTTAATTTTGTTTGAGACCGAACTTGAATAGATGTTTAAATTTGATATTAGACAGGGACACGTATAATAGAAGTTTGCTTAGCTGTTTATTTGAACTCTGGAAGACTTCGACTGCCCTTTCTTGCTTTTATTTAACTCAAAAAAAACGAATAATATTGCAGTGAACAAAACAAAGCGTTAAATATAGTAATAATATAGATGTTCAAAAAAAAAAATTGAAAATGTACTAAACAAGATTAATAATGTGCTTTTGCACCTTGAAGCAAAAAAAATATATAAACGTACGTGGTGAACTTTAACAATAATTTTGAGTTAATCTTTACAATGTTGAGTCAATGCGAAGGTGAAATATCTATACATATATATTATGACAGGGGATTCGAGAGCGAATTCCTCACAATTATATGGCAGCTCCAAACACGGGAAATAACAGAAAAAAATAACAATGGTTCTTGGTGAAACAAAATTTGTTGTTGGGCGCCAGGTCCCCTGATGAGACCACGATTCCACTCGCGACCAGTATCGAAGCGGAAGAAATAAAACTCGCAGCGAAATGCGAAGCCGCACAGATCGGCTATTCCTCAGCACGCGGAGGCGCCTGGGTTCACGTAGTTGGGCAACCTAGGGTAAAATGGGAAAAACCAGGGTGTCTCAGCAGTAATAAATTATCTTGATTAGGTAATGATCACGGTGCTTGTTTATTATATAGTGAATGAAATTGACGTGATCTTGAATAACATCAAGAAGATTTGAATAATAAAAAAAATAATAATCGATTGCCTCGAACATACAAGAAATATAGCAATAATAACAATGGACTCGAAATATAACAAAAAAAAATAAACATGAAATCCGATTTGAAGTATAGCGCTCAAGGCCAATACTCTAATAGACTGAAATACAACGGTAAATTAAATCCTGAGTTGAAAAATAATAATTAAATCAAATCGTATTGAAAAGTCACATTTGAATTATTATATATTGGAAAATAACAATTAAATTGAATCATATTTTGAAAGTAACATTTGAATTAAATCATATATCGGAAAGAACATTTAAAGTAAAGCAAATTTTGAAAGTAGCAATTAAATTAAATCATATGTTGAAAAGAACATTTAAATTAAATCATATTCTGACAATAACATTTGAACTAAATCATATTGTGACAATAACATTTGAATTAAATCATATTTTGAAAATAACATTTAAATTAAATCATATTTTGAAAATAACATTTAAATTAAATCATATTTTGAAAATAACATTTAAATTAAAGCAAATGTTACACAATAATGTTCAAACCAAATCACGTATCGAACAATGATATTTAATGTGAAGCGTCTGGCAACCTAATATTTAACGCAATGCGCATATCGCAACAGAATAATCAAAGTAAAACATATTTCGCAAAATAATATTTGAAGTACAACATATATCGCAAAATAATATTTGAAGTACAACATATATCGCAAAATAATATTTGAAGTACAACATATATCGCAAAATAATATTTGAAGTACAACATATATCGCAAAAATAATATTTAAAATAAAACGTACATCGAAAAATAATAATTATCAAATTGATTCGTATCGCACATTACATTGAGACCACGCAGCTAGCCAAATGTATCCCGAAAAGAGAAAGTAGTGTGACGTCACTATTTCTCCCCTTGTATAAGTGTGCACGATGCAGCACGGTTTCTTGAGGCAAACAGTGCCTGGGCGATCCTCGCGCTGTCTCTCTCACACTCATTCAGGCATACAAACGACGCGCACAAAATACTGGCTGTACAAGAAGTCGATGCACACCAAATGGTTCGTCGCGTACTCGCCAACAATGAAATAATGCGACTATGAACACTGTCGCGATACGAAATCTCTATGAAAAGTACTAAACTGTAATTGTATTAAGTGCCCGTGTGAAAATGAATACGGCCAGTTATAATCTCCGCGCTCTTCGAGGCGCCAACTTGTCCTATGCGAACGTTCACGGGGTAACTCAATCCGCGATGCCACACTGCCCGAAATGAAGAATGGATGAATCGCTTACCAACAATGATTTCCTTTCTGGGATTTGTTTAGCGACCCTCGAAATACTAGGCTGGCTCTGCGATGGGGCCAGCGATTTCCCTCTGCTCTTCCTTCTCTTTTCCGTCGTCAGCGACGACTTCAGCGTGGACTTATTCACTCTTTCCTGCCCTCGGCTTCACGCTCGACTTTTTCTGCTCTTTTTCAACGTGTGTGCACAACTACTTTTCACACCTCACAATATTTAAGCAGACTTTGATAGACTTGCATCAACGACGATAATCCAAACGATTCTGACTAATTTCGGCGAGGCAAGCGTCTTCTCGATCCTTTGTGACCCCCTTCCCTTAGGTCACGGCTTCGAGTTTGTGGTAAAATCACTGTCGATAGCCAATCATTCATTGTCCTGGCCAAAATTTTCCACTCAATTGTCACGCCTTCCCGCACTGAGCACTACTTTCGCCCGTATTTGTCGCACTAAATAATATTAACGCGCGGCGCTCTTCGGGCTTTACATTCAACATTCATACATTATTTACGTACTAATTCGTCATAACCTAGTGCATTCAGCATCCCAATCGCATTCTCCAAGTTCATATTATCATATCCTTCGCATCTTCGATCTACAAAATCGAATTTATCGCCGTTAAATATTCAATAATTTTTCCCTCGCTGTCCTAGGTTATTGCAGGCGCCACAGCTCCGAAGTCTCCTCGGCTTCCTTCGCTTCTCTTCGGGCTCCCGCTTGCTCGAGCCTTGCGTCGTCCCCTCCACTATGGCTGTTGTCCGTCGTGAGGCAGTCCCTTTGAACAAATAAAATTCTCCCGCAGTCGATGTTTTCAGGGTTTTCTATTTCTACCTCCTTGACTCATGGTTGATGTTTTCCGCGGTGATTGCTGTCGCTCCCCATTTACGCATCGAGTATGCATACGTCTGTGTAGCATAGCCGCATACGCCAGTCGAGGACCGAGATGACGTTTTCCACGTCACAATATGTTGCCGGCCACGCGGTCAACGACGAATGAGATGATACTATGAGCACTTCAAGTTTTGCACAAAATAATCCCTTATCACAAAAAATACATAGTGAGCCGTATCAATAATTAATTTGAGTACGATTCTGGTGACAGTAAAATATAACCGAGCGGTTGGTTTCGCAGCTGGATTGTGTAACAAATATTAGATCAATTTGAATTTAGATTGCTAATGTCCGAAAAGGTAGAGGGATCGTTGCCGGTCACTACCAAGCGCCGTTGAGGTACTGTAGATGGGATGAGTGATTGGTTGGTGACACTGATGTAATTGAACATAATAATATTGTATTAAACAACCAAAATTATTGATTATTTACACAATGCTTACAATGAACTTGTCGTGCGATAAATTCACTATTTTCGTTGATCCAAAGTTATATTTGACAATTCTAAATCTTCACGATATTTTCAAACACTATTATATATTGGGAAGGCGCTTATTTTTATGGCCCAATCTTTCCACGCCTTCAGCGTTATTTTACCTGCGATTGGTAATACTTCCGACAAAGGACTGAAATATTACCAATACACACAATCCAAGGGATGCCACCCTAGTTTTTTCTCCAGAATCTAAGAAAAACTGTTTTCACATATCTCGGAACAGAATAATGAATTTGGATGACAAACAAAAGCAGATAGATGATTTATAGTAAATGATAAATGTTGTTTTATTCAATAAGTGTTGTCAATAAATGTCAATAAATGTCAAAAAAAGTCAATAAATGCACTTTTTGGTGTAGCAGAAAACGTAAATAAAATATGATTTGACAAATCAAAGATTTATTCGAATAATGAATATTAGAATGATGAAACAAAAGTAAAATAGTAATAATAATAATGATTCGTACAGTAGAAATACTATAGAAAACAATGAAAATAGCAATGTCGCCACGTGGTACTAATACCACTGATAATATAATCTGCTATCAATTAAATAATCGCAATCTTTTCTATAATTTATAGGTCGTAAAAGTGACGGGCCTACAACAATGAGTATTCATCTTATTTGTTTATTAATTGAACATTATGCGCAGTTAAAACTGAATATTCATTAAAGACGCATGGCGTCGTTCGATTCGCACGTACAATAAATATGCACTAACGATCCCAAACAATATTCTGAAGTTTATAACAACAATAATAATGAATTCCGGAAAATATATAAACAATGACTTTAATCATAGATCGGAATGGGATAATAAGAAATGACTAAACCACGGATATCGAAAGGTGCTGGGAAAATTACAATTACACAAAATGGCTGTTATCCCGCCACGCGCTATTATGCCTCGTGGCCAGCGACGCTTTGAATATTAAAAGATACAAACTACTTACATTAAATCTCGTAGATTCACACACCACTCAATACTTTCAACTACTACGTTTAACAATATTCTTCTTATATTCTCGCTCAAATCAACCTTTCGCCAATTCGACGCACTCTTCAGTCGGCTGCGGAAAGTTGCTAAAGGTATTTGGGGTTTGAAATATCATTCCCTAAACGTGGTGTACAAGGATTTCTTCCTATCCGTTGTCTCATATGCGGCAGCTGGCTGGTGGGATCTTTGTGGTGGCAGTGACCTGTGGAATCTCCATGCTCTCCAGCGTATAGCGTCGATTACTAAATTTCAGCCTATAGAACAGCTTCGTATGATGATCTCTACATTTTGGCGGGTACGGTGCCTATAGATATTTTAATGAATGGGTGGATAGCGCGTTATGTGTTGGTAAAGTCTGTGGACTTCAAAAAAAATCGATTTTTTTATTTTATAAAATGAAAGTATAACATCTCAAGAATATTGTACCCGAATTTCAAGTAAATCGGAGCAAAACTAACCGAGATATAGCACTAAACGTGCGCGCCGCTCAAACTCGATTTCAGAGTCGGGCGACTACCTGACTCATTTCTTCACAGCGGGATTAGGCGGCAGGTGTTTCGCTCTCTGATGTAATGGTTCAATTGCTTTCTTTGAAGAAAATTTGTATAGGTAAGCGGCTATTTATGGTGTACCTTGTTACAGTGATTCTCTAGTATATAACTAAGTTGAGAAGCATACGTTGTACGGAATAGTTGTGCTCCGATTTCGCTCCGTTCTCGAGTTGTTTTGCTCCGTTTCTGCCGCGTTGTTGCTCGTTTTTTTGCATTTACTGTTTACAAAATGCCAAAAAAAATTAACAGAGATGATCGAAAGAGCACTGATATTAGATTATACCAAAAAAAAAAAAGAGTGCCGCCACATAAACGAAAAGTCGATAATGTCGTAACGAACAGCGCGTCGGCGAAAAAAATCAAACTGAGTACCGTACAGAATGTTCCAGAGAATTTACAAAAACATCATAGAATTGTGGATTTTTTACTACTGTTTTCAACGATTGCCACTTTAGTAAAGTGTAAAGAGTGTGGTGGAACTATCTCTTTTCCATCGTGCCAGAATGAAGGTATTGGTTTCAACATCAAAGTTCCATGTGAAAAATGTAAAAATTCTCACTACGTTCCATCTAGTGAAAGAGTCGAATCTCGCATATACGAAGTAAATTATCGTTTCGCTTTTGTAATGCGCCTTTTAGGCATAGGACTTGCTGGTTGTGAGAAATTTTGCGGTTTAATGGATTTGTCAAGCAACTTCGTGTCGAAATGCGTGTATATTTCATATACAAAAAAAATGGGTGAGACTGTTGTTGAAGTCGCCAAACAATCCTTTTCCTCAGCTGTGAAAGAAGAGAAAGCGGGAACGTGCAAAGCGAAAAATATTGAAGATACAATAGAATTGACTGTGTCAGGCGATGGAACGTGAAAGAAAAAAGGCTTTTCTTCTTTATATGGTGTGGCTTCATTGATCGGATATTATTCTGGAAAAGTGATCGACGTTTTGGTTAAAAGTTCATACTGCCATAGTTGTAAAACTTGGGAGAACAAACTTGATGATGCAGAATTTGAAGAATGGTACAAAAATCATGTTGAAAGTGGCGAATGTTCTGCAAACTGTGAAGGCGCGTATGGCAACATGGAAGTCAACGCCATCGTCGAAATGTTTTAACGTTCAGAAGAAAATGGCGTAAAGATTCGAAACTGCATCGGCGATGGTGATTCTAAAACCTACGGTGGCGTCGTCAATGCCAAATCAAGCGGCGAAAATTTTGCGATCAACAAGAAGGAGTATGTTGGTCACGTACAGAAGAGGATGGGAACGCGGCTGCGAGATTTGGTAAAAAAAAGCAAAGCGGATACAGTCACTGAAACTGGTAAAAAAGTGCAACGGAAAACGCTATCTGGTGCAGGGAATCTGACTGCAAAATTAATTGATAAATTAACGCAGTATTATGGTCGAGCCATTCGATACAATAGTAATCCCGTTAAAGACATGAAGATAGCAATATGGGCTACGTATTATCACTACGCTTCAACTGATGAAAAACCGCAGCATGAAAAATGCCCGACTGGCGCAAGTTCTTGGTACGAATGGCAGAGAGCTGCAGCTGCTGAGGAGTTGAAATCTTTCAAACACTCATATTCAGCACTTCCAGCTGATGTTTTGAAAGGCATTAAACCAGTGTATGAAGATTTGAGCAAAGATGCTCTGCTAGAACGATGCTTTGGTGAATTCACTCAAAATAATAATGACAGTGTGAATCAACTGATATGGAAGATTTCGCCGAAGGCTGAGAGCGGATCAACAGTCATCGTTGACTTTGCTGCTCATGTAGCTGCAAGTGTTTTTAATGAAGGCTGTGTTGCTATCTAACCTTCCGGGATGCCATGAAAATAAGTACAGGCCCAAGTGCCCGCGCTCGGGCGCAACAAATTGATGAAACACGTATAGCCGCACGGGTTATCGAGCTGCAGAATACACTAAAGCAGAACGAATTCGACGTAGACAAGACCAAAAAGAGGCTTTGGATATTCTAGAGGATAGTATTCCACTCTATGGACCTGGCATTGATGATTTCATGTGAGTATAGCACAAATAATAAGTTTATCGTAGTTCAATTTGTGATTTTTTCGTACGTAAAATTTTGAACGCGTTTTTCTCGGAACCACATTTTTGAAGTCGGTGCCATTTGTAACTCAAGCACCAATGAACTGACGGTCGTGAAATTTCTTACACGTATTCTACACATTATTTGTGAGGTAACATTGTCGAGTTTTTTTCAATTTTTTTAATTTTTTTTATTTTACAACAACAAAATGGCCGATTTTTTTCACCAAAATCGGCGTTTTCATGTTTAAATGTCGATAAAAAGTTAAAAAAAAAAATTCAACAAAAATTTGACAATGTTACCTGGGGAAATTGATAATCTAACGAATGAAATCGGTTTTTTTGATTTCAGATAATTCAGTCTTGAGCTCTAGATGGCACCGCAAAGTACCTATTTTTCGAGGTGTCTCCGGAGATTTGCTGCCAGTGGCTTATTTATAAATATTTTACAATAAAAAAATTACACAATGTAGTTCACAACTTACTCTAACATGTAACGATGGAATAAATACATTTATTTCTACCGTTTTCTCAAAAAAAATTCCCAAAAAAGTGCCTTTTTTTGTGCGTACAGACCCCCCCCGCGCTATTTTCCCATATGTTTATCGGTTATGACAATTATCTTATTCATGCGTCCCTGATAGTCGTTGTGCGAACTACTTTTTCCCTGGGTTATGCTTATTATGCTTTCTTTCTTTTATTCTTTTTATATTTTCACTTCTACTTTTTCTTTACTCTTTGTGAGCTTTGTCACAAGGTACAGGCTAAATCGGCGGAGCAGCTAGTAGCGGCGCAGCAGGCACAGTGAGAACCCTCAGAGCATTGTCGCATCACTGCTGCTTTCTTCCTCAACGTCGAGATGCCGCTCAGATACTTAGATCCGTCTGGACCACTGGGTCACCCAAGTAATGACTGAACTGCGACTTCAATCCGAAATTTTCAGTTTTTGCGTTTGTGGACAGTCCGTTGAGTGCAGCATGCGGAACTGAAGATAATCCTGCACATATTTTCCTGAGTTGTAATAAATTGCGGCGCAAATAAGAGTTTTAAATGAAGCAAGCTAAAAATACAATCGACAATCTGACCACAATCTTCAAACGCATATTTTTCAAATGTGGATCGTCATGGGTATGGACTCGTAGTGGTTCCAAAATACTGCCTTGCTCTATTTAAGTATAGAAGACACGGGCAGAAACGGATTAAAACAAGTGGGGATCGGGTAGTGGATGGAACCTGGATGTATATACCAACTTCTTGAGGTGACAAATGCACTCTGATACTACCGTATAATCAATTTTATCTGCCTATTGATTCCCGATTTAGGTAGGTTTTTGTCCCAAATTGGGATTTCCTGCGCTTCTTGTCAATAATTGGTGAGTTTTCTGCCAAGATTAGAGTCACCCGGACCCTGGTTCACTGCTAGTGGCGTCTGCTAGCGTATTGCATAATCGGTGGGAATCTGCCGAGTAGTCATCACCGCGAACTTGAAAATCAGTGGGGCACTGCCGTGAGGATAAAATGATCATCGGTCATCCGGAATATATAAGGGTAGGAAAGCACAGGAAAAGTTTATCATTGATCATACGCCGATGTGTTTTGTTTGAATGGAATATTATGATTATCATAATAACTATTGTATGGTTTCAATAACATTATATGTGTGTAAAATATCGAGAAATCTTCATAGGGAAGCTGTCGATTACGGGAGGTAGATAAAATCAGAAGTATTCCGCTGACCAGAAGAGAAGGAGCGGAACTAGAGAAACGTTTCAATATTTGTATATTATTTAACATATTTGTTCATATTATCTAATAAATATTTCATGATTAAAACTCATATAACCTGCTGTGTCTTTTTGTGCGAATCTTAACCTATTACCATCTTATCCGATAGGAAGATGTAAATAGTAAGATTCGTTACAATATATATTTTCCATTTTCACTAACAACGGTAATTTTTTTTCTTTCATTTTTTTTGAAAATTACATTAACGTATTTTTGTGGAGCAATTGTCAGGAAAAATAAAAGATAAATATATCAGCAAGTTTGTTATTCATTTCACAATTGAGTCATAATTCTAAAATAATGGTAAAATTACCATTTGTATGAAACTAAATTCCACTTTAGCGAAATCACCATTTTTTCTGAATGAAGGAAATAGTAAAAGGTCGTGAGAGTGAGGTTAGAACTAAAATGATACGAAAGAAAAGCGGAAAGGACCGAGGGATAAGTGAAGAGGAAGTATAGGTGAAACGAGTGATGCAGGAATAAAAACAAGAAATGGAAGAGGACGCCCAAAGACAGCGGACAAAAAGCACGCAAGACCATTGCCACAATTACTAAAAAATGGGCTCAAGTCTGTGTTCGGCGAGTCATGAGACGTTGCGTTTAATAAGCTGTCTGGACGCGGTATTATTACAAAGAATATGGACGATGGAAAACTGTACCCAATATACTACGCTAGTTGAGTGAAGACCCCAGCACAAACTAGGTACGAGGGTGATCCCTCTCATGGCGGTCCCCCCACTATAAGTACCTAGCCTTACCGCCCGATGGGGCCGCAAAAGAAATTTACTGTCGTGTACAAGTAATACCTTTCAGTATAACAGATTTTTTTTGCTGGACTTCAAACACTTTCAAGGCCGCAATCGCCTCAGCATCGGGACACATTTTTATGTTCAAGGTTCAGAAGATTGCGCATAAATCTTAATATTTTTGCGCAAAATTGAAATTTTGTATAAATAACATATAAGCAAATATAAGATAAAAATTTCAGAAAATTCAATTTACAACTTTTCTTATAAAAAATTCAGAAAAATCACCGTTTTTTTGGGTGGTCACACTAGTCGTGACCCTTAACACTGCGATGAACTACGTCGGTAGCATATATCTTAGATGAATTGGTCAATTGTAAGTAATTCGAATGACATGAAGAATAAAAATAAAGCGAAAAGCCGGAGAGGATGATTGCGCTTGAAGTTGAGTCGGTCACATGATGAATGAGCGCGCAGATACAATGTACGCGAGCTGATTCCCAGAGCATCAAAATTAGGTTCACAACTTGATCAATTGGTTGGTCAAATGCTTCCACATCATATTGAACTTTTAATTGATTTTCGATTCGACTTCGCAGTCAAATTATATTTGTATACACAAGGTACTGCCACCTCATGCTGCAAATGATCAAACATAACTGTTCGTTCATTAGCGTATTGCCGTATTACCGTACGAACGAAGATGTATATTCTGCAATAAAACAAATGATTTAGTGAAAGAACTGAGGCACACAAGCACGCTGGTTAGTATTTAAAAAACAGCAGATAGAAGAAAAGACAATATTAGTGAAACGTTTTCAAAACTGTATAATCCACACTCTTAAACATGGTTACAGTGTGTGTGTGTCCCAAGTAACTTAGATCTTACACACGAGATGGCAGTGTTGATTTGCAATTTTATGAACAGTTTATTTAAAATGCATTTGGACATGATGTTTATGAATATAAGAAAATACAGTCTCAGAAATGGGTTGTTACGACCAACACGTAATGAAGAAGTTAATATCATGACTAAAAATCCCGATCCTAAATTTATCCACGGCCAAAGAGAAGCTATATTTGTCTGCTGACTTACAAAATGAATTTAAATCACTTAATAGACTTTAATCAGTCACTGATATCGCAACAAACTGCATTCGCACAAAAAAAGGAATATCAATATATTCATTGAATTGTCAAAGTTCAAACGTACATACTTTGGATCTCCATAAGAGTGTTATGCAACATTTAGCTATATTACTTTTATCGAAAACTTGGGTGAACAACAAGTAGCCATATATAAAAATAACAGAGATACGACAAATGATGTCAGTTCGGAAATGGGTGTAGCATTTGTTAATTTAGAATCATATGGGTTTACTCAGTCACGTAGTCGAGAAATTTGTATAATAAGATATGAAGCAGAAAATGGCCAAATAAGAGTAATGGTTGCCATTTATATTTTAAGAAATCAAAGCGTAAAGAAAATTATGAAATTCATTCACGAAAATTACTTGCCTACACTGAAGCCGGATCTGCTTTTCTGTATGGCAATCGTCGCAAATTACTAATAATTTTGAGCTTTTTTTGTTAATCAAATGCTCTTTTATCGATTACAATTCATAGAAATTTTTTTTTGTTTATCAATAAAAATCCTTTGTTGGATATGCATAGTACAATCTTATCTTGTGATAATTAATTACTATTGTTAATATTGTACTTAATTGTTATGATTAAGCAAACTTGTACGGGTTTACAGTATCAATATTCAGGTCCCACTTTATTATATCTACATTTACGGTTTTACTCGACATGTCATCGGTTCGCTGTTGGTCTTCGCCAACATTTATGGTTCCTCTCGGCATCGTATGGGCATGCTATCGGTCTCTCGGTCGCGTATCGGCATGCTATCGATCTGAATATTTTCACCAGGATAATAATTCATATATTTAAATGACTAGTTCATGGGGCTCGGTTATTTTGAGGCGTCTACGCTCGTGTGCAATGTCCCATAGCTGTATAGCCTCTACATTGATATGTTGTAGTAGTCTTTTTTCATGTTTCGTCGCATATTCTTGAATAACTTCGTCGACCAATTTAATGTTCAATTCGTTATAAAGTTCCTCGTTAGTTACATAGCGATAAGCACCAGTAATTACACGTAGAAACTTGTTTTGACTGCGCTGAATAATCAATCCATTTGATGGTTTGGTACAGCCCCAAAACTGGATACCGTATGTCCTAATAGATTTAATTATTGATTGATAAATTAAACGTTTACAGTATAAGTTAAGTTTGGAGTATCGACCAATTAACCAATACATTTGTCGTTGTTTCAGTCGAATTTGTTCTGCTTCCTGCCTCACATGGTGTTTCGAATTCAGTTTTAAGTCAAGATGTAACCCAAGATACTTTGCTGACTCTACCTGAGGTAATTGTACCTCATTAAGAAAGGTGTGGATGTTGCCATTTCTATGTCGCAACGCATATGTCACGTGAATTGATTTCGACTCATTGAGTTTTATTTTCCAATCCCTCCTCCATCGGCTGATCTTGTCGAAAGCATGTTGCAGTTGTCCAACGGCTGTGTTTTATGAATCGACTGACGCCATTACAATAGTATCATCAATGAACGTTCCAATAAATGTTTTTGTTGTTGTTGGTATGTCAGCAGTGTAAAGTAGGTACAGAAATGGTCTTAAGATGCTACCCTGTTGCACTCCTGCTAGAGCCGGATAGAAGTTGGAACAAGCCTCTTCATGAGACACTTTGAATTTTCGTTCAGAAAGGTAGGATTCAAGCAGCTGACAGCAGTTTGCTGGTCATAGTCTGCTCACCTTATAAATGAGGCCATCATGCCATACTCTGTCGAACGCTTGGCATACATCAAGGAATACGACTCGGCAATATTTCTTTTCCTCGAATGTATCTTCTATTTTTATGATTACTCAGTGTACTTGATCTATGGTCAAATGCTTATTTCTGAACCCAAATTGGAAATCAGGAATTTTGACCAGCGGTTTGAGCCTTTTCAATAATAGCTTCTCGAACAATTTGGAGATAGCTGACAGCAACGATATAGGGCGATACGACGTTACTTGTTCAGTTGATTTATCTGGTTTCTTTAACATAATTATTTATTCTGTTTTAAAGCATTTTGGCACCACTTTTAAACGAGAGCGTGCATTAAATAAATAAGTTAACATGACTATTGCTTTTCGTGATAGTTCCTTGAACACACGCGGTGATATTTCATCTATTCCAGGAGCCTTTTTAGGTTTTAAGTTATTGTCTATTTTTTGGGCTACTTCGCGCGGAGTTACCCTTTTAATATCTTCAAATTGCTGACATATTGGCATAGGATCAATATCTGATTGAATATTATGTGGCTTAAAACTGATGGAAGATGTTGCGAAAACAATTCATCTTTCTCCTCATTGCTTCTAACCTATTGCCCGTGTACATCTTTGATGGTGGCATTTGAACAATTGGTCGTTTGAATCTTCGAGTTGCTTTCCATAGTAAATATTCCTTGTCTGCCCCCGGACCCAGTCCACTCAATTAGTCTTCGAAGCAACTTTGTTTGTGTTCTTTAATCGTTTTGTTAAGTTTATTGCTAACCTGGTTAAAAACTTTTTTGTCAGCAATATTCCTGGTTCTGTGGCAGATACGCCTAGTTCTACGCCTTTCTTTTATTAATTGTTTAATCTCAAGTGGATAGTTTATTTCCTGTTCATTACCATCCTTTAGTATAGGTGTGGCTTCTTTGGCTGCTTTACAAAGATTAGAAATAAAGCTCCCAACTTCGATTTCAAGTTCTTCACTAGTTTTAAGACTCACTTTCAGATTAATTAGACAGTTCAATTTTATCTGAACCGCTCCCAATCTGTATACAAGGTTCCCATATTCGAAGCGCCCATCAGGCAACACTGTAACTTTTGACAGCGATGTCAAATCGACTAATGACATACCGCGTTTGAAGCGTCATTCCAAGCAGATTTTTACCATGGAACAGTACATGCCACGTGAACACTCTAAAATTGTTGAAATTTACATTCAACAAAACAAGTCAATAGTGAAAACTCAACGTGCTTTTAAAAAAATAAATAATGTGAAAAATGCGCCTTCCAAGAAAACAATTTATCGTTTGTATGAAAGATTTACAACTGGTGATGCTTTTGCTAACCCAAAGAGGCCAAATAAAAAGCGACTAAGGCGATCGGATGAGAATATGGCAGCCGTACGAGCCAGTGTTGAGCGGTCACCAACATCCCAAAAACGCCGTTCTCAGCAGCTCGGCATTCCCCGATCCACTTGACAACGCATTTTACGTGTTGATTAACGTATGGGGCACTACTGGTTTCAACAAGATGACGCGCCACCACACACAAGCCGTACTACAATCGATTTTTTGGAGCAATTGTTCCCAGGCCGTGTGATGTCAAAAAATTGTGATTTCGATTGGCCGCCAAGATCACCAGGTTTAACGCCTCCAGACTTCTCTTTGTGGGGTTATTTGAAATCAAAGGTTTACGTTAACAAACCAAAAACTCTGGAAGAGCTGAAAACCAACATCCGTCAAGAAATGGCCGCCATTCCGGTCGAAATGTTGAAGAAAACCATGAAAAATGCTGCAAAACGGGCACAATGCGCCGTAGAGGCCAAGGGCGACCATTTACGAGATATCATATTCAAGAAATGATGTAAACAAATCTACTTGAAACCAATTAAATGATTTTCATGACGAACAGACAAAAAATGGTGTTTTCTTTGATTTATTCAAAAATTAAATGGGCGCTTCGAATATGGGCAACCTTGTATTTATTTATCAGAAATTATTTCTTTTTCTTCTTAATGACTGCTGTACTAATTGTCATTAGTAG
Source organism: Galerucella tenella (assembly GCA_910591685.1). Classification (NCBI taxonomy): domain Eukaryota; kingdom Metazoa; phylum Arthropoda; class Insecta; order Coleoptera; family Chrysomelidae; genus Galerucella; species Galerucella tenella. The sequence continues at coordinate 48,826 of CAJUYH010000485.1, read as the reverse complement.
TGGTGTTTGATCAGAAGTGAGATCTTCAATTTCTTCCACTTCTATGTAGTTCGAGGCTATTTCTTTCGAAATGAAAAAATCAATCAAGTTAGGAACTTTACTGCTATCAGTAGTCCAGTATGTCGGTTTTCGTGATGAATGGTATTCACATTTTGATATTTTCATTGCACTTAAGAGTTAATTTCCTTTGCCAGGTGTTATAAGCCTTGATATACTATATCGAAGCGGACGATAAGCAGCATCTATGTTTAATTCGGCGCCACCATGTTTAACTGTGATTATGGTAGTTTGCATGAAAGAATCGGGAATTTCTTCTTGTTGGAAATGCAGAATGTTTTGTTTGATTATTACAGCTGTGCCACCTTGACCACATTCATTAGGGTGCGTGGTCCAATAGGTTGCATACCCTCTTATTTTAATATAACTTTTTTGTGAAAAATGTGTTTCTGCTATTAATGCAATGTCAGTGTTGTTTATCTTTAGAAATACATCTATTTCTTGAGCTCTTTGATAGAGCCCATTACCATTGCATGTTTTATCGCATCCAAATTTAATTTGGTTTGGATTCAATTTATCAGCAATTAATACAAATTCTATTACGAGTATGTACTTATTTATTCTGGAGTTATGGATATTGTACAGTTCTGTTGTATATCTGGGTTATATCTTATCACAATAGTTGAATTTATATAAGCACAGGAATGGAATATCTCTCAGTAATTGTAGTTATAAGAAAGGACTTTGCTTGGGTTTGGAATGATATAACTGCTGGACAATCTGGTTCTGAGATCAAGCACCAAGAGACTGAGTACTAATTCGGACATGAGGGTTAGAGGGATGAGGTGGGAGGCATATATGTATCGGGGAAGGGGGAATGTATGGAGGTGACCGTTGTTAATAATCAAGTTCGTGCAACGTAGGGTCCCAACTATTTGAGACAGTGCAGCTGTCTTTTTATTGATGTAATTAAGGAAAATCCCATCCTAAGCAATATAGAGCCCGCTGCCGTCGTTAAGTTGTATAAAGTACAATATGTATAGGCTTATCTTTGAATGTTTGATATATGACTCTATACAATTCAAAAATGCAAAATGCGACGAACAATAAGTATTAGCAATTGAAGAAGCGGATGGGTCTACAATTTGATCATAAATCTGAACACTTGACTTTTCTTGCAAACGTTGAACCACCGTTACTTTTTTCGACTGCTGTCCTTTCAGTTTCTTCTGGTATACTCCACATCCCTTGTAGTTAGCTGGATGTCCTTTTTGTCTACATAATGCACAAGTTGGTACACTATTTCGCTGTTTTTTGCACTTGCTTGTGTGGTGGTTACCAGCACATTTGACCCATTTAGCTTGTCTATTACAAAAGTTGTTGGTAGTCCAAGCTGCTGACAGTTATTACATTAAGGAGTACCTTTTACCTTTTTAAGTGGTTCAATATCCACCTTACAATCTAGTAAATATTTGATCTCAAAGGCTTTTTTATTATTTTCCCTCGGTGCTAGGTCCACGTAGAATAGCGGAAAGTTTGTAGTGACTCGTTCACCGTTTTTTAGCGTTGTATAGAGTCGTGAAAGTATTAACGGTCAGGTGAGTGATATACCTGGGATTTTCCAGACATCTAATTGCAATTTTGGCTAACGTTTAATTTCCTATTGATTTACAACTTCATTATATCTGCTTAATACTTAAATATAAGACAGTTTCCTATAATCTTTATTGTTCCGTCACCGGCGATCAGTGGCAACACCTCCTGGGAAGCGATTATTCGCGCCCTGAATTTGAGTAGTTAGCGCAGCTCGGTCATGCACTTAGCCCCTTAATTAATATGCGCATTGATACCACGCAACTCATCACTCATAATTGGCCTATCATTACTCAACAAAATCACACCGTGTATGCGCGGCCAATGACTTGACCTAATCATTTTGGGGGCTATCTCTTCGCCCCACCTGCAACTCACCACCAAGCTGAAAGGGACGCCAGTTATTCTTTATTTATTCATCGTTTGACCAATTCGCAAAGTGTACGTGTCCAACTCGCTTTTCATGTGTAACTCACAGTGCATTTAAGTAAAATCATTTACAGTGCAGCTCAAGTGACGTTATAGTGTTCATTGTTCATTAATCAATAACCCAGAACAACTTGTAACTCATTGTGTGATTGTTGTGTGGAAGCGTGTTGCATGAGGTATTGTCTTGTGGCGGCGGACCACGCGTTCAATTATTGTATCGATTCACTGTTCAATTCATTTATTTTTTAGTTGTAATATCTCACTCATTCGATTCAACTTATCCCAGTACATCCTCATTTACTCACATCATAGTTGTAGTCACTCAATAGAAAATCAATGCCAATCACTGATTGCGAGCGCAGCAGTGACACTCAACATTCGTACACCGCATTTAAGTTCGACTCGTCTAGATTGGCATTGCACTCAGCAACAATTAAAACTACACTCTCACGTATTTTGTTAATTTTTGTTAAAGGTAATACCACCAATTTCTCCCTCTCAATCCCTCTGACAAAGTTCCTGCATGTTTTTTTTTACTATGTTTAATAACATCCCAAACATTTATAAATTGTGTTATAATAAAATATCGCTTAATCAATTCTTTGTGTATATATTTTTATATATCATCATTAGAGATGGCTTTGAATTGAAGTAGATTATCCACTATCAACAATATCTGCTCTTTAAACATATTGAAGTCTTTAATATTGCTTACATTTATTGGTGGTGGCATTGGTATTTTAGGCTGTTTCTTTGAGGTTTCGTTCTGTTCTGTTTGTGGTAGAAGTAGCGACGTACTCATTTTTCTCTTTTTCCTGTTTCTTTTATATTGTACTACAGTGAGCTTTCTTTCGGGTTCATTTTCGTCTGTACAGTATTGGATATCGTAGGAAGTTGATTCCTTAGTATTAGTAGATATTAGCCGCTCTAATGCGTTAACTTTGTTTTGTAGTTCTTCAATAATTTTCCGTTGTGTCTCGCATATGCTCGTCAATTCATCGTATGATTTCGGTTTTTTATTTGTTATTTGTGCCATTTGGTTCCCACGAGTAGCTACGGAATAAACGGTCACCCCCGGCAGAGCCTCGCCTTACTGGGGGGAAGACTGTATACAACTGAAAGTCGCCCGCATATTAGCGACTAAGCTCACCCTTAGCCACGCAGCCCTCGGCATATGCTGTTCCACCTTGGCTTGGCTGGAGTTTGTCTTTAATAAATTAGGTGTATCTACTAGGTCGGTCTCCTCCGCCCGTAGCCAGAGGTTAACTCGTAAACAGAGACGCACTAGTCGATTTTTTGAAAGTAAAAATGATCCAAATCAAAGTACAATGAAATAAGAAACAACGCTGAACGGAGTTTTTTTTTTAGATATTTACATAAATTCGAAACTAAAGTGTTTATAACATTTCCATAAACTTCTTTCTATAAAGATAGTGTTTCATTCTCAGAATATGATAGCAATGATGAAGCCCAATCATAGTAAAACTCCACTTAATGATTGATTCTCAAATATAATTCTATATTTTTTAACCAATATTGCTTCATGAGTATTGAAATAGAGAAGAATCATTTTACTTCAAAATAATATCAGCTTGTTTCTAGTTCACCGAACGAAAATCCATTTTATAACATTTTTTCTCAATATATTTGTATTAAAAATCTGAATTTGAATAAATAATTTTTTCTAGATAATTTTTGTTTTATTTTTGATTCCTTAAACAATGCACTTATATAGGTTTCGATATTCAGATTTCGTATTAATGACATTTGAGGTGCGCGTGGACTTATTTCTAATGGTTTTGGTATATTCATGTTATCATTTGATTCGTTAATAATTATACAGTGAACGTTGATTGGGTAAAAGAGCAAAACAGTGGGGGCGTTTCTCGAATTCTGGAAATTGCTTGTTGGTAGCTGAATACTCATTTTTCCGATTGACATTCTTTGAGTCGACTAAAGTTCTCGCATTTTGCTTTATCGCTGATGAAAACAGGATATGGCAACATTCCGCATTGGGTAAAATTCATTTATCGATATTTTAATGTTAACTTATTTCATTGGATCATATTCTAAAACGCATTCCAATATTTCGAGTTAACTAAAATGCTACCAGTGGCATGGGAACGCACAGCTAGATTGTCATTCGGTTTCGATTGCTAATGCACGTTAGAATTTGAAATATGAATATTTAAACAAAGTAGTATTTGTAACGCTTGGTCAAGAGGGGTCAGAGGGAAGAGCTGTCAGGCAAGGACCTAACAGTAAATATAGAGATGGCAAATGTGACGTACTTCGATAATTCCGCGATAAGATAGTTAATAACGTATTCTCACGATGAGCACTGATCATTTAATGAACGTTTATGAGATTCGAAGTATTTGTTTTCAAAAATATCACTCGCCACCCTAGAATTTACGAATGTAAGATTGAATTTTCTTTGCAAAGTTTTAAGTGCTGTTCTAATAAATGTAATTCGTTACAACATGGTAGTATTATTTCATATTCGTGAGGTTTTTCTAGTATTTTTAGGTTGTGTTTACAAGTGCAATGTTATATTTTAGTACGTTTTAAAACGAGGACCTTGATGAGTGGGTGCGTGCGGCCTCTCTCCCAAGGAAAATGAGACATGCCGCATGCTATGTTTTTAAGACTATTTTGTCAGAATAACTTTTATTATATTAAAATTACATTTCTACTATAAAAATGCCACGGAAATATGAAACAAAAGCAAGTGCACCTCCACAAGTCTTGTGGACACAACAACAATTGCAAAAAACCATTAATAAGAGAGAAGCTCATCAGACGCTTAAAATTGCTACATATCACTTGCACCATCTTTGTAACATCTATACTAGACTGGGTTTGAGAGAGGAAACTAAAAATTTGACGCTTTCTCAGTGATTTTGATACACCGGCATCTCTCTCACATTTCTCGAAGAGATACCAACTTTAGTAAGAAAATTGTTTCGTTTATTGTATTTATATTTCTTTTAAATCAAAATTCATTCTTGTATTTCAATAATGTTCACAGCAATCGCTATATGTTCATTCTCAAAGAATAAAAAACACCATAGTTACAGTCATTTTTCAGAAAGTGCGGCAACTCTTCCGTGTTTACCCTACATACGTTTCAAAATTATGAAATCATATAATTTTTCAGTTCTTTCACATTGTAAACACACTCATTTTTTTTCTTTTCTTTTTTTCCTCTTCTATCATATGTCCCAACAATAAATGTGTTGGAGCTCCAGTAATTGGATGTAGCCCCGCACTGTTCGCGGACAAACCACATCTCGGGGTACTTGCCGAAGTTAGGTGTGCATCTGTGCTAACGAAACATTTTTACTTTTCTGATCATTGCATATTTAATAAATGTACGTTCTTACGGAGTCCCAAAGTCCCCCAATTCTATTTCTTAACAAATCACAAAATAAAAAGTGCCGAAAGGGAGTGTCTGTTACAGACTCTTGAGCCATAGTGCTCCTACACCATTCATCCTTAATTGTGTTGCAAGAAGTATCTTCATCTTGTAACGGGGACTTCGAAGAATAGCGCCATCACAACATGCCAGTCAAACGCGAAGATTCACTTGCGGCGAGGATGATTTGATTATATAACTCTGCGCCATCCACGCCAGCATAAGTGTTTAGGTGCGCACTATATAAATATATTTCCTAGGGCCGACCATCTTCAAGCGCACATTTCCTTTAAATGTGGATGGTCATGAGTACTCGTTCCAAAATACTGCCATGCTCTATTTGAGTATAGGGGACATAGGCAAGAACGAATGAAAACAAGCGGGGATGGAATCATGAAATGGAAGTTGGATGTATATTCCAACTTGGCACGGTGACAAATGCACTCCAATGCTACCATACAATCATCTGATTGCGCAATTAACAATAATGGGGATGACATGGAAATATGAGTAGACTGAACCTATCAAGGACTTTAGATATTCACAGTATGAACAACTTTCACTTACGTAATAATCCAGAGAAATTTTTATAAATAAAAAAAGAGCGTTGCAGCCCAATAATAGGAGAACATAATACTAACACGGCAATTTTTACTAGGGCAATGATGTTTAATATGAATATTTTAAAAACAACATTTATGATATAGAAATTATTCATAGCTTGTCTTTACAATACAATGTTGCTACGTAAAAATAATACTAGTCGATAGTCTAAAACTTAATTATTCTCAAATCTCAATTTCTACTGTCATTGGAATTTGGTTGAATACGAAGATGAAATTAAACAATGATGAAAAGCGACAAAAATCTCCCTGAGCACAAGATGGAGACATCTATCATCAGATGTATAGCAATTAACACATAAATGTGTCCATAATTATGAAAGTGTTCTTTGTCATATATTTCTTGTTTCGAGATATTTAATGATTTTGCATTTGAATAAATTAAAAAATATTTTTACATTAATGAATATGAATTTTTGCGTGAATTTCATACCAAAATGTTTTTAAAGTTTGAATTGACTTAGACCACTTTCATAGTTATGGGCACAAATGAATTGTTTCATACATATCAGTCAAGCTTCATATTGAAATTGTTCATTTAATTATCACTATCAATAATATTCAATGTAATCATTTGATTAATGTGAATACTGAGTCCGCGATATGAGTGAAATTTGTAAAAAAAAACAGTGCTGTTTAGAAGTTCATAATTAAATTTATTTTTGTATATGAACATTGAGTTTTTCAAGGTATTTTCAAAACCTATGAACGAAAAGTGTCATTTTATTATTAGTTAAACAATGACTACTTCTACTTACAGTTTCTTTCACAGTAAGAATGTTACACCTTCTCATTCACTCTTACAAAATTATCGCAGTCAGTCGTATTCCATCTGTCTTCTGGGTATAGCATTGCAGGATAATGTTCCCTCCCTGACGCCGTTACACAGTCGACTACAACATCCGACGCGTGCCAACATGCTATAGATATATAATACTTCGGGAACAGTGGGTCTGTATCTATATGTCTCGTATAACAATGCGAATGAACAATGAACCACCAATATTCTATAAATTTATAGTGCTATCTTCTCAATCGATGTACCAATATATAATCGCAATTTAGTCATCATAAATATGAAAATTTTATTGAAAGCGCAAAACTGATTAGCAATTTATGCATATTAATTATATGATCACCAATTAAATAAACTGGATCACATTGAGTATAGACAACATGGAATCGAAAGACGAAAATTCGTACACATAATAAAAGAATTAAGTAATAAATAAATAAATAAATAAAAATGCAACTGAGGTTCAAAAAATAAATAGTGAAAATAGAAAAGATGTTAAAGAAGATGATAAAAATGCGTCACATCTATATTTTTCGACGTAAGTTTATCGTTATGGGTGCGTCGTATTAGCAACAAAATAAAATGTAGAAATATTGGTAAACTTGAAAACCAAAATTATACGGACTTGACTATATAGTCTACATTCAAAAATATTAGATAGAACGGTCGACGAACTTCTTTTTTCAAGTGACTAGTTATATAAACTAATCAACATGTGGCAAGAAAAGGCCTTTCTTATTGTTCAAGACCGGCACCAGTTATTGTTATATTCAAAAGCCAAATGGGACATGATTGAAAATCACGGTCCCAAAAATTGGGCTTTTACGATACAAGCACAGCACTACCTCTCTGTCAGTACTGTTTTCAACAGAGCGTAAAATGCTGTGCGACCCTCCTTGATATTCCATAGTGTTCTAAATAAAAGCGTGTTAATGTGATTTAAAAAATGACGAAAAAATTGAAGCCGTTCGACATAATCAAACAGAAGGTACTATAATTCATTGATGGCGGACTAATAAATACTGATATATTGAAATATCACACAATAAGCAGCAAAGCATAATGGTACGTACAGTGTTAATAATAATTAAATTCCAATCAGTGGATTTACAAAAAGACAACTTTCAAAAAATAGAATATGTCTTGTAAATACCATGGATAAGTTTATATTAATCGAATAAATGTTATGTATATTTTATTAACAGATATATTTCGAAAACTGAGAAAAAAGATGCAGACTGTTGATACATCATTTATAATTTCTCCTATACCGACGATATCAATTGGTATAGGATTCGGAGTTAACGGGTCACACATCGGATAACAGCAAGGCCGATGTAAATGGTATCACCTCGGTAGGCAATTCTGTTCAATACTTTAACAGATCCAACAAAAGTATTTGTCAGTACGATAAAAAATGTCCAAATAACTATGTATACATAAGTATATTTAACAACTTTAATTAAAATAAGATTGTTATTTTACTCATGTATGTTTATTTGTTTGGAATTTATTCTCAATATTTTTAAATAGATATTTTGAATTATAAACTGCCATTCATACTTTTAATTAATTTTGTAACTATATATACTATTGTATACTTGATTATGTATGACATTTTAACTTTCAATTATGGTAAATGACTTCATAAAAAAATAATAAAAATACGTTTTGAAATATATTACGTTTATTGAATTTTAGCGGATGGAAAGGCGCGCGCATGTTTTGGAGTGCGATCGTAATCAGTGCCATCTGGCGAGAATTAAAATATAAGTGAAACTTTAAGGAAAATAAGAAAACGAGAGTGTCAAGTTCGAATATCGCAATGGCTGCGCCGGCGAAGAAACGTGAAATTGAAAATAAATCGAAAGAAGATGATGAATTGAATAGCAGTGGTGATAGCAGTGATGATAATGAAGAAAATTTCAATGATGAACAGGTATGAAATGTATTTAACCATTATTTCATTGCTATTTACAGTGACAGACATGACTTAACCTCAATATTTCATCGACACGCGGTCGCAAACAGACACACTACGAATTGAAATAATAAATTAGTAAATTAATGGTGTGAATTATTACTTCTAGGATACCAAAATTATGGTAGATTTTGTCGGGCGTATTCCCGAAGATTCCGATTTTCATGGAATTAAAATACTTCTACAGCAATTATTCCTAAAAGCACATATTAATGTTGGCTCATTGGCTGAATACATCATATCACGTAATTATGTTGGATCAGTAGTGAAACAGGGATTGGATGATCAAGATGAGGACGACAGCGCTGATGATGATGACGATATTAATGATGTCTTTGGTATCACGAGTATTGTCAATATTTCGCATGGACAGGTAACAATTTATAATTCTCATCCATTTCCAATAAAAATAATATCAATAATATGAATGTGTATTAATTTTATTTAAGGATGAAGAATGTATTCAACAACTCCGAACATTATTGAAAGATTTATCAAGCGAGTACGCAACGGATTCAGTAAATAGTTTAATCAAAAATATTCTTGAAAATGATTCAGCTGCGCTGGGATTGATAATAAACGAGAGATTTGTTAACATTCCTGCAGATATTTCCGTGCCATTGCTTGAAAATTTGATTGCTGATATGAAACGTGCGACATCGAAAAAGATGCCGTATGATTTTCAATATTATATTTTAATTTCCAAGCTCTACAAGCCAAAAGTAATTGTGAAAAACAATGGGAAGAACGGAAAAGAAGAGCCTGAAACATTTTGGAGTAATCAGGAAGAAGAAGTGTTTAATAGTGATTCAATGTGTACATTTGAATTTTCAGTCGATAAAGAATCGGACACAGGTTTATCGGGAACGTGGGGTGAAGATGATGAAGAGATGATTCCATACAGACGTGTAATACTTTTTGAAGCATCCAAATTGCAATCAATCATTGATAAAATCAAAAAATTCATTTCAAAATGAATCCGTTTCAATAGACGATGAAAACTTGTCTCTCCACATTCGCAACATTGAAAAAAAAAGTCCGCTTCTAACATATTTATATATCGTATTTTTGTTTTTCAATTTGTTTTTTAATGTACATATGCATCAGTATATAACAAGTATATATATGAAAACTTAAGTGTAATTTGCTATTTTTGCTATTGTGAATTCGAAAGTGTAACAATATAAATGGTACATAATTATGCATTTAATTGTTGATTTGAATTCATGTGGAAACATCAGAAAAATTGAGAGACTGTCGAATGGGTTTTGCACGTCGTCGCATTGTGCCAAGGATGTTTAACATCTCGGAGACAGCTGCCGGGGCACTCTCCATTTCGCGCTTCCGTCTCCTCTCTTCATCTCTCTGTTTCTATATATTCAACATAAAATTATAATGACAATTATAAATAAATAAATGCTAGAAAGTTGTTGCATGCCTTTCTAAAAATCGAAAATTATTCTTACATCTGTTTGCTTTAATGTAAACCTTCCACCCTTTATTTGATTAATTATATCATCGATGGCTGCAAGCAAGAAAAAAATATTAACATTACATTCGATAAAATAAAAATGTTAAAAGCTTGAAAAAAATTGGATGGTATTTGTAAAATTATATCTATTGCTGGCTCTATTTTTCGTGATTTTATCAAGTCATTGATACTTTTAACTATGTAAACGATGAAAATATAATTCTTAATTCATTTCAATTGACAATCTCAACTCGCAGGTAATAGTAAAATATATGTCGTTTTCAGTACACATGCGATAATCTTGCAATTGGCATCAATTCATAGGTATTTTTATTACTTTACTGGAAAAAAAACGAAACTGACCAGGCTGTTGGGGAACGGCAGGCGCTTTCTTGGATAGTCCAAGAATATTTTCCATATCATCGATTGCAGAATTCCTGTGATTCACATTATGAAGCCTCTCTTGCGTTAACAATTTCACAGTGGAACGTGAAGTATCTGATGGTTGTGGCATCGGTGGCGGTGGTGGTGGTGGTGGAAGGGGCGGGAGCGGTGGCATAGTCTTTTTCTCCAATTCATTAATTTTCTCTTCCATTCTATTCACAATTTCTCTCAATTTCAATACTTCTTTTTCTGCACGTTCTGCACGCTCCTGCATCATGTTCAGCTCAACCTCCGCAAACTTCAACTTCTCTTCAATAATCTCAAACTCGACATTCGACTCTTTCTCGTCAAGCTTCTCTTGAAGCAATTGAACTTGTTCAATGTGCTGATGTTTTTCCTCTTCAAGGGTACGTTTAAGTGACTCCATTTCCTGCAATACAGCCAACAATCTTCCATTTGGATCGTCGCCCACTTCCGCCATCAACAATGCACTCTGATGCACTAATATATTTCGTTCTTTATGCACGCGATCCGCTTGTGACTTAAAAATTTTTGCATTTTCACGTTCACGATCACACTGTAATTTCAACACCTCAACTTCATCTGCAACCATACGCGACACTCTCTCAATATTCTGTTTCTGTATTGTCAATTGTTTTATCACTTCTTCATTTCTCTCCCTTATATCTCTTTCATCTTCTAATCGGGCGTTTGATAGTGCCGCCTGTTCCTGCGCTTCAAATTCCTGAAGCCTCGCGGCATTCAATTCAGTCTGAAGTCTGGCCACTTCAGCACTCAATTCTAGAAATAAATAAATAGATTAAGCAATAAGAAAATTCATCTTTCTATATAAATTTGTATTTATTTATTTATCTCATCATTTTTTTTCAAACAAAACAAACCTGTGATGGTTTGACGAAGTTCTTCAGCATCATCAGACTCATTAGCATCAACCTCGTCTGACAAATACAAATCATCGGCCAAAGCATCGGGACGCGAGTCCATAATTCGTTGAACCAGTACCTGCGATCGCCTTTTTAGTTGTCTATTCTGTTTGTACCACTGTAAATATTCATTTGAATTAATTTACGTGTGATGTTGTGTATTGATTGGTTATTTAAACGATGAATGATGATAATGATATTGAAAAACGTACTTGTGATGCCTGTTGCATCGCTTTGTGCATTGCCCCGGTCTCCACATCATATTGTCGCTTCAGTTGTTCGTATTCCTTGCAAACAGCTTCTGACACTGAATTCAAACGTTGTGAAAAGTGAAGAAATATATGAAGAAAACCAGAATTTGATATGCGATAGACGGCGCTTACTCGGAAGATCTTTACAATGCTTTTAAAAGTTTATTCATAACCCTTCTCCTATATCTACTTACCTGTACGCAACTTCTGTAATTTATCATCCTTATCACGTAATTGAGATTGCATCGCGCTGCCTTCTCTCAACAACTGTTGCTGTTTCTTCTCCAAATCTGAATGCTCTTTACTAACTAAAAACCACAATGAGCAAACAAACAAGCACTTCAATATATATATATATATGAATAATTACATGTATTTTCATAAAATATCAAAAATGAATTAAGGTAATTACCAGCTTCGGAATTTTGTAGCAAAATTTTCCTTTTTCTTTCCGACTCTTCATATTTCAATTTCCAATTTACTTCCAAACTATTATTGTTGTTACTATTAAATCTCGAATTATTGCAGGAGCTATACATTTTTTTTATTGCCATTTGTTGTCCATTGTCTTGAATTTTAGCATGAATATTTGTCAATGATGTGTTATTATCGTTTAAAGTTCGCTTCTGTATATTCGCAGCAGCAGCAGCTGCATCTAATTTTTCAAACGACGCTCTTTGCGCAGCCACCGTCATTTTTCTTGTTTGCAAAGTTGGACTTTGTGGACAGCTCTTGTCCATTACGAGAGTATTCATTGCATTTGGACGTTTAGTAAAGGAATGAAGTATAGATTTATTTGGCAAACCAAGCGATTTTGGAATTGGAATGTGCGAATGATTGGACATGATTGATGTATTCGGTTTTATTCGCTCTATCTCTGGTGTAGCGAGATTATAATTTAATTCACTCCTGTGCATCGTCGTCGTTTCTGCAAAGAAAAAAAAATTCTCAAAGTATTACATATTATTGTAAAAATAATATATTATATGAAAGTGTCATTGATGAATTTATTATGAAATATATTTCATGAGTAATCGTGTGGTAATTTATAAATAGAAATTGTAAATAAAGCATTACAAGTTGAAGGGTGAAAGGATATACGACCCCATGAGGTTCATTGAACAGAATTCAAGTGAGACAGTCATCCTTCTAAAAATAAACCAATTATCGTATGTGGCGCATCCATCCCCTGTAGCAATAAGTCGCTTAATATGTTAAGCTTCATGTGCATTGTTTCTTGTTACACGTATATGAACAAATGAAATAAAGACAAACAGAAACTACATATCCGAATAATCAACTATTATTACGTATATGTTTATATCAAATGGTTAATAGTTGGGATTCTGATTCGCAATGTAGATATAAGAATATACCACACCGATCACAATATAAACACTTTCGCTCGGTTACTCAATGCACTTACACTCATTGCAGTACACCATTTCCTTATATACTACTAAATTAACATAAATATGTATGGCGCAGCGACAAAGTTCGCCTCCTACTTTGGTCTTATCATTGCCACAATGAAGTTGCTGAACATTCAGAAGAAGAAAAAATAATATTTACAAATAAGGCACGTATCTGTAATTTTCTTCAAACACAAAAGTCTCTTGGAAGATTTCGCTACAAGTTAATTACGATAAAACATTGTCTCACGTGTTGTAATGCACTTTATACATACGTATATAGTTAAATCAATCCTCAAATAAAGTTAAAAATAAATAAAAATGAATAAAATACATTTAAGAGTGAGGTATAAAAAAAAATGTATGTTGAATCATCGCGTCTCGTTATTGCACTTGTATTTATGAGAAGAAATTGTGTGATATGTATACACAAGTGCAATTACATACGCATCAATCTAAGCCTACCTCCGCTGATGGCACACACGTATACAAATATATATACTCGTATATATATATATTCCGTTTGAATGTTAACGCGAATATCGCGCGTTCGCTCAAGTTTGAGTCACTCACTACTTTTTGTGAATAATCGTCTGGCATCTCTTTTGTCCTTCGTATTATTAAACACAGACGCACATTCTCACACAAATGCAAATATGCAATATAAACACAACAATACAAATACATTGCATTGATAATCAAAATATTTTCTTACACAAGTAGAAAGTCAAAAGGGGAAAAAAAAGAGGGAAAAAAAAGAGGAATATAAAAAGAAAAAAACAGTGATTAATAACGAAACTAAACAAACAATAATTGATTATTCAAATTGATAATATAAATAAGACTTACACTTTATATTTCCTGTGCACACTTATCACAAAATTGGGTGTAATATCATAAGGCTATAGAGGAACGTTCACTGTAATACTTTCACAATGATTCAGAGTTTGTGCAGTTATGTGTGAATGCTCAACGTCCTCGCACGAATGGAGAAAAACTGACGATAGAAATACAGATTGTAGTGGGAAAACGGAGATAGATATATAGATATATATATATAATATCACACGTCTCCTCTCGTATGTGTATAGTGTGGAGGGATATATTAAAGTGTTTCGAAGTGGCGCGGCGCCGGCGTGACTGTTACTGGTTTATGTGGACGACGTCTTTGGCTTTTTCAGACGCTACGAGCAGAGTGTGAGACTTGACTTGGCCTCTCCCACGTGTCACAGGGCTTTGATATATGCACACGTTCACATCACCATCATATGTACAACTATATGTACAAACGTGTGTGGGCTCCAAAATTCTGGGCTGATAGAAACGCATTCCATCACCAGCGCGAGAGCAAACTGAAAGCCAAAAAGAAAATTACAAATGTACATATATTTTTTCTTTAATATTCTGAAAAGTTTAATAGACTTTACATAAATTTAAAATGTTTTCCACAACACATAATCATCCTTTTTTTTCATTAATATCGCCAGTTTATAACTGATGGATTAATAAATACTGTAAAAATATAGGGAATATTTCACATAAACTCATCCACCCGTTATCTAAATCTTCAAGTGAAAACATCTAGTAATCATTTAAATACAGTAATCTCCTTTTTTTTGTTGTTAATCTTTTAATTAGAAATATTACCGCTGCTACAATTTAAAATAGAAATATAAATGAGCGTTTTTCATATTTAGCCGCACGAGACAAAGATTTTTAATCTTTATCCAACAACTAAGGAAAAATTGTTGATTTGAAATACAAAAATGGAGTTTTACTGAGTAATGCAGAAGATAAGTGGACAATTGATTGATATGGATGCAAGTACTTGTGGCTCTTTTGTGTGACTATTTATTTATATAGATGTATGGCAGTGCATATCGTCATCCTTGCGGTTGTTCGATCGTTCTATTCCTCGTCCCCACTTTTATCTACCGTCATTGTGTGGCATTTATTTGCTGTGCTACTCATACACCAACACATATTTACGAAGCTGACTCATCATTATGGTGGTGATTGCTATGTCTCAATGTGTGACACGCCTATCAAATATGATAATAGAAAAAAATAGATTTTTTACTTTACAAAATATAATTAATCGATTGATTTTCTCTTGTTATATTATCGTTTATTTTTGTTTTATCGTTTAGATAGCCATAACCAAATATCGTCATTAATTTCAGTGATTCTGCCGGTTAAATCATCAGTACTGTTATTGATATAATTATGTATTTGTTTCTTTGAAAAGAAAATCAGTGTGTGTGAGCGATTTGGGGATTTTTGTCACATAAATCATGAATATTTTCAGTTTGCTGGTTATTTGATTGATCAATTTGAAGTATAAATTCATCGTTTTTATTATGTCAGGTGAAATATTTTGTAAATGCATTAAGTCAAATGAAATATTGTATTAATTGTGTATGACTTTTTGTATTTAGCATCAATTTCTCGACGTTCAGCATCAATAACCCTTGAAATGTTACGTTATGCTGTTGAAGAATTAGGAATGCGTCGTTCTGCTGTTACAGCAAAAATGATTGCACATCATTTGAGCAGACGTTATCCCATTCAAAAGAATTCTGATGCTCTAAAAACTGAATTGCGAGATAAATTAGATTATGCCGTTTCCCGTGGAATTTTATCTCGATGTGACTGGGACACTTATTGTCTTCCAACATATAGACAAGAGGCTTACAATTATAAAACTGATTTCTCCTCATTTTGGGAGCGACATTACAAAGTAATTTTCACTTTATCATGAATATAAACTTGCCAGATTAATTTTTTATTTTATTTATATTATTCCAACCTTTAGAAACGACCTGGACGTCGTTTGCGCCCACCACCTCAGAAGAAAAAAAAAACCGCGCCAAAAGATAATAATAGCGATGATTCCAGTGATTATTCCAATGATTCTGATGATGGATAATTAATCGTATATATATATATATATGTAAAAGTTATGTTCGAAATTTAAATATGTACAAATGTCATTATACATGTAGCGCCAAAAATTCTCAATTAATGAGGGCATTGCACGTACGTACTATTTGATGGTGAAAGTGGAAACTAATTTACCAGCTACCATGATCAATATATTATTTTTCATTCGTGAGAATTTTAAATATTCATTTCACATAATTGGGACAATTGCGCGACACAGAATACTGCTTTATGTTCACCATAATAAAGCTCTACGTAAAAATACGTATAACTTTATTTAATAACCTCAAGACTGGTAGTAAAATTTAATATTGTGGTGTATAGTCAAATTGTTTCACTCGATTTTATTTCTCTATCCAACTCTAACACAGAGAATTAATAAGCCGAAAATATAAATAATAAATGTGCGTATAGTAATTTGAAGAGTTTAGATACAAAAGAATGTCCCCGAACAATTATAACAAACGTTCACAAGCGCGTTATTTTGAATCATTTTAATATAAATCGCGAAGAAAAAAAATACTATTTGTGTATACAAATGTATGTTCATCTGTTTACTTGTCAGGAAAGACTTGATAAAATTTCTCGCAAACTCTATAAATGATTCTAGAACTGATTATAACCATCTATATACGTATGCATATGCATTCATTGGTTCATTAAGGTAAATCAATTAACCTCATTCCTCCGCATCTCAAAACAAGTTGAAAACGCGCGGCGTCATTGACAGATATCGATCGCTCATCAAATCGTATTCTATTTTCATATTATTTACTCGATAAGTTGATGGATATGAGTGTCGTGTCGTGGCAATTATGTCAAACACAAGTAATATAAAGGTATATAAACATAATATAGATTCACATCGAAAAGAAGACAAACTTGAGTCTGTATTATAAAAGTAAAATGCAAACACGCAATGCAGAAAACGTATCAGAGAATGAGACAAGAATTATTGAGAGTGTTTGCAGCGCCATCGTGCGTCGAATTCACGGAGTTTTTGTGACCGGCGCTTCTGTGATCAATTGTGCGTCATGTCGTAGTTTATCTCTGTTCACAATACGAATAAAATTATTTTACCAAAGCAAATCTATTTGTTGTTAAGTGTAAATATATACATAAAGAATAAAAACAAAGAAAACGATCAGTGGAGAAACGGTGGGTGACATTTTTGAGGTGGCAACGTCACCAATATTCTCCGTATTTTGCAATTCAAATTTTTTTCTTTTCGTACATGTATAACACGTATACACATTTTACAACAGTATAAAGCACACTTGGCTTAATCTCATTCTCTCTTTCTGTCACTCTTTAGTCTCTATGCTCATCATTTGTGGACAATACTTCGAGCACAACCTCACGACAATGACGAAGAGTCATACCAACAAATTGGATCCTCAATTTTACATGGGTCAACATTATTGTTATTGAGTGAAACATTGTACATGTGTCGTGACTTGTGTGACTCAGTTGAGGTGAACTAGAAAAAGTAAATAAAAAATATTGGAGCGTGATAACGATATTATTTAATGGCGGGTTTTATTTAATAATTTTTTTTTCTCTCTGTTTAAATTGATATACTTGTGTGACTTTGAATTAGAATTTTGACAGAGTGGCTGCATATAACGCATTGCGGATTAGTCCCCACTTTCAATGTTATTTACATTATTTTATAGATTGGAAATAACGTGGGAATATTCATTCAATTAAAAACATACACAATTTTTTGTATTGTTTATTCGATTATTACACTTGAATAATTAAATAATTGAATAATTTCAAGTGCTTATCTTCGTTTATCACGTTCATTTCTAATTTTAATGTGAATTATTTCAATAAAAATGATTGGTAATGCAATTGCAGAATTTGGAGATGAGTTCGCAACCGATTATGGTGCCTGGTAATGAGAAATCCCATCAGCAATTAGAATCCCAGTCAGTTTCAGGCGGTCATACCAGTGATACAGTGAAAAATATGACACCACCAAATGTCAGCAAATCATTAACCAATCGTGAGTAAATATATATTAATGCCTTATCTATGAATGTCTTTTGGTAGTTCTTTAAATTTTTTCGAAATTCCATTGGCTTGTCAATCATTATATTTATTGCAATCAACGAATAATGAATATCTTATTTACACGTTTATTATGTGAAAAAATGAGATATTTCTGTTTAAGAAAAAGTAGTTTTGTTAATGAATGTGAAATGACACAATTCACTATTAAAATTTTCCCATTCTCGTGTTGGTAAATGGCAAAATAACAAAGTTAATTTCATATTTGCATGAATGAGCTGGAGCATGACAAGGTGGAAAATAATTACAAAAATGATTTATAATGATTTCGTTTTTTATGCAACAGCTTGCTTTGCACTTCGTCATTAACACTTGTGATCTGTGAAACTCCTTGCATTGCATTAGCCCGAAAATTACATACATATGTACTTTTTAAATATAAATACGTGGTTGCCAATAAAGGAACTTACACGAAGATAAAGCAAAAATGATGACACTGCATATTTTCTCCTTATCCTATTTAATATTCGTTTCTGTGTATAGTACATATATAATAAATGTATATATATATATACACACCTAGTAACTTTGATCGGGTTTTTATGGCACGATATCCTTGAATAAAAATTCTCGCAATGACCTAGACAAAATATTACTTGCATACAAATAAATATAAATATATATCTGGGTATAGTGTACACGCATTTGAAAGAATGAAGAAGTTCATCAATGCGAAATGAGTTACAAGTATAAAGTAAAACTGTATAAACTTTGTACTTTCGTATAAAAAATTGAAATCAATACATAAATTTACAAGTCACCTGTGGGTGTATTTATGTATTGTTATATTCTTTTTTTTATATTTACTTCTCGATATGTGTGTTTGCTTTTATCACTTAATTTTATGCTTTCAGTATTTGTTTCACTTATATTACTCCAACATCTACACTTGGCTTTTTTCCATTCGTGAAATATTATATCCAATTAGAAGCATGAAGTAGATATTATTTTCCGTACCGTGACATAAACAAATGAAAGTAATTCTGTGATGGGTAGATGGATTAAATTATGTTGTTCGCAAGGTAAGCTCAATCAAAAAATTGAGTGATAATTGGTAGTATGTAAATAAATAAAAAAAAATGAGTGCATTTAAAAATATAACATTGATTGAGGGGATGAAGTTGCAAGCAAAAAATAATAATAACTAGAAGTAAACTGAAATGGATGGTACACAATTCCTAGATAATAAATGTGTAACAGGAAATTGGAATTATGAAACTTTAACAAACAATATAGAACCGGCGGATGAAAGAAGACCACGTCAAGGCAGCGTGAATGCGCAGTCGGCCCATATTTCCAAGCTACCATCATCAGAATCACTGACCGCTAACGTTAATATCACTTCAGGTGTTCCACCGCTTTCTCCAGGTATTTTATATTATGTCCTCTCTGTTTTTGGCTTCATTTTGTTCATTTCTCTTTTTCATTTTCATTTATTACAAACACTCTCATTTTCTGTCTACGAATGTACTGTGGGTTCTCGCGTATCTGCTGTTATTCTTCGTCCATTGACATTTAAAGTATGGCTTCAAACATATTTTCGTTTTGTTTCAATTTTTTCTATTTTTTGGTTAATTTATTTATTTGATTCTTTTTATGTTCTACTACAATCTATCGCTTCGGGACACTTGAATTTAATGCATTTGCACATCATTTTTTTATTTCACACACGAAAATATACTATGCAAACAATTCATTATTATCAATTATCGCTTATTGTGTGATTGCTTTATGTATAACGAACAATACGTTGAACATACTACTGTTTTTTTGATTTTGTTTTGAGACGAAACAGTAGCTTCAGATGCCACTGGTAATGTATAATTAATTTCGCGCCGATTAGTTATCAAAAAAAAAAAAAAACATTTTTGAATTGTGAAATGGCTTAACGTTACTTGATGATGTTCTTTTTTTAATTTTCGTCACTGTTATTCAGGCTTGTCAGCGATGGGTGAAAGCAGTTTGAAGATTGACAACTCCTCGGACAAGGTAAGATTATCATAATAAAATATCCAAGCATGAAAGTATCGATTAATTGATTAGTCGCTAAAACTATTATCAGTCCGTTGACACGGGCAAATTAACGAGGAAGGAATCATACAAAGCGCAACGTAAAAATTATCGCATAGAGAAAAAACGCGTGGCAAATGAATTATTGAGCTCATTAAAGGATCCAACTGTTGTGGTGATGAGCGATTGGTTAAAAGTTCGTGGAA
Organism: Galerucella tenella; assembly: GCA_910591685.1. NCBI lineage: Eukaryota > Metazoa > Arthropoda > Insecta > Coleoptera > Chrysomelidae > Galerucella > Galerucella tenella. Next base: position 28,292 of record CAJUYH010000485.1, on the reverse strand, counting down.
CTCTGAAAAGTTGGACGAAATTTTGGTGTATATTAAAGCCAGGGTTATTACTACTCTACAAAAGTCCAAAGATAAAGGTAAGTATTTCAATAAAACTTTTTCGAAAGAGAAAACAAATTTACTGATTTTATGAAAAGTGACGTTTTTATAACTTATCATATATTTTGTAGAGCAATCGTTGTGTTGGAACAGTTTTATTGAACATTTGTCAAGTTATTGAACGGCCAAGTAAAAAAGATGGGTTTTGCTTTAAGCTATTTCATCCGTTAGAGCAATCAATTTGGGCTCCAAGAGGTCCTGAAAAAGAAGCAATGGGTAATAATTTGCATTTCCATTTGTTTATTTATATGACTATTCTTACTTTACTACATTACAACTATTCATCTAATGACTCTTGAATATCTACCTGATTAAGGTGCGGGAAAGCAGTTATTACCAACATCACATCTTATATTCCGCGCGCCATCACAAGCAGCTGGAAAATGTTGGCTCGATGCATTGGAATTGTCTTTACGTTGTTCATCACTTATTGTACGTTCGACGAGTATTCTGCCACGTTCACCACAACACGATGCAACCACCACTCATGAAACACAGTGGAGCGAAGCCGACTATGAAAAACACTTCACTGATCACGGTGAGAATGCAATATATACATATAATCATTTGTGTTTTATGTACAAATACAATATTTGCAAAATTAAAAAAATGAAACTAAAGGAGAGAAAGAAAGAAAGAAAGAAAAAAAAAGTGCGAATCGTCAATTATTTTTTTTTTCTTGTCATAAATTAATGATAAATTAATCGAATCTGTCATGAGTTATAATTTTTTTTAACCTCATTATCATGATCACAGTTTCAATCTACTAAACAAAAATATTGCGTTTCAAGAAATTATTTCGGTATGGTATTTATATATTTATTTGTCATACAATTATCAAGCGCATGCAATTATGTAAAATCGATAAAGATAGAGGCAAATTTACACAATAATCCCAGAGCTTATCTTAACGGCCATAATATTATTATGGACTGTTACATAATAGAATTGATTGATTGAAATATATATATCTAATGCTTTTACGGTTGTCTTCCCCCATTGCTGCGTTCACGTATTTCGCTCGTCGACCGACACGTGACGAACTAACGAATAAACAGATGACAAATATGATTTTTCGTCATTAAATTTGAGTCGTTACTTACCAGCAACACCAACATCACCCCAAAAACGTCTGCTCTCATATCCACAACCACCATTATCTCCAACACTTACAATCGGTAACAAAAGCATATGTCCTTCACCAACTCCAGTATTCCAACAGCTTTGCCACGCAGTGGCCTATTGGGAAAAACAATTGCTTGGCAAATCGCCGACACGCTCAATCCATCATTCATTCTCACCAATGCCTGGTTCAACTGTGGATGACGAGGATGTGATTAAAAAACATGTATATCGTATTGACGATGATATTCACACATCACCCTCGCCACCCCTATCTTTATCATCACAAATCCGACGCATGACCATACCTTCCATCCATGTCCTAGAGTGTGCAAGTCCCCGTCAAGTAGTAACGCTAGATCCTGTTCGTAACCCATATACAGACCTGGACGACATCAGTCAACCGGAGAACGAGGTCGTGGCTGACGCGGAGATCAGCGCGACCGACAGCGAGTCTGAACAGTCAGTCAAAGAAGAGGAGGATAATATATGTGAGACAGCATATGTAACTAATGAGAACGAGTTCTTGGGAACGGTAATAACCATTCAAAAGTTAAAATAAAATTGTTTAATCTTTCATTGACAATTATATTTTATTGGATTAATTGATTTTACGATTTGTATTTAGGCCGGTGAAGTTGTTGCTGAACTTCAGGATGAACAGAAATCTCTTATTTGGTTTCTTTTGAAACAAGTACGACCGGGAATGGATTTATCGAAAGTAGTTTTACCTACATTCATTCTTGAGCCGAGGTCTTTTTTGGAAAAACTCGCAGATTCTTACTATCACGCGGATCTTCTGTCAAAGTTAGTTAGCAAAACAATCTTCCATTTTTTTTTCTCATTCTGTCTCTGTCCCTACTGCCACAATGATATTTACGAGGCAATAAATGAATTCTGATGAATATATTTAAATACAATTTATTTAGAGCTGTATTAGAGGACGATGCGTTTACACGAATGAAGGGTGTAGTACAATGGTATCTCTCTGGATTTTATAAAAAGCCACAGGGTTTGAAGAAACCATACAATCCATTACTAGGCGAAACATTTCGCTGTTATTGGCAACATTCCAATGGATCTCGTACATTTTATTTGGCCGAACAGGTGACATATAATAATAAAATTTTAATTTTCGGTTTTTGTTTTAGTCAATCATTTTATCACTACTATTTGGCCATTTAGATATCACATCACCCACCAATTTCCGGTTTCTATGTAACAAACCGCCAAGATGGCTTTACAATAAGTTCAACAATAATTGCTAAATCGAAATTTTATGGAAATTCAACGTCAGCTGTTCTCGATGGTGCAGCTGTGCTAACGATGCTTCCACGTGGCGAGGATTACACCATGACTATCCCCTATGCTCACTGCAAGGGGATTGTTATGGGTACCTTGTCCATGGAGCTCGGAGGCAAGGTGAACATCATATGCGAGAAAACGGGTTATCATACCGAATTAGAATTTAAATTGAAGCCATTTTTGGGTGGCGCTGAACAAATGAATCAAGTTGTTGGCCGTATTAAACTTGGTAAAGAAACATTGGCAACTATTTGTGGATATTGGGATGGACAAATAATTATAACCGACAAGCGTACGGGTGTAGAGACAGTATTTTTCAATCCAACCCCTGAAGTTAGGCGCGAGAGATTAAAAAAATATACAGTACCAATTGAGCACCAGAGCGAGTGGGAAAGTCAAAAATTGTGGTTGGCCGTCACTCAAGCTATAAACAGAGATGATCAAGTGGCGGCTACTGAGGCCAAGACCACTCTGGAAGAGGCACAAAGAGAACGTGCCAAGGAACGCAAGTTAAATAGTCGAGAATGGATACCAAAATATTTTGTGCAGGTTTGTAAAGGAAAGGAAAATTCGTCAATTTTCATATTCTCCTACTCCTATTTAATTTATATTTAAATATATTTTTAATTCACTGTTGCTATTATTAGGATATTATAACAGGGAATTGGGTGTATCGACACGCAGATATTCGACCGTGGGATCCAAGGAATGACGTTGTCCAATACGAACACAATTATATTGTGCGTACGAAGACACGTCATAAGACACCAATAATGCGCACTGGAAGTATTGTCTCGGCTGATCCACAATCACAGGTACAAGAATGCCAGAATGAATTTAAAAATCTCCTGAGTGAAATTGCATCAATGTCCACGAGAAGTACACATTAAATGAACCGTATATTGTGCATGTGTTTGTTTATTTTTTTCTATATATATATATATATATATATATATATATATATATATATATATATTTAGTGAATGGGCTGTGATTACTGTATTATAATAAAAATGTATACTCTCTTCTTCTTATGACTTTGCATTTGCAAACGAAACCGATATAACAAATCAAAATGAAAACGAATAACGCCGAAAACAAAAAATAAACATAATTATCAAATGGAATAGTATCATGAATTTTGGATGAAACACGTGAGATTTTCGCTTCAACGCCCGCTTGTTATGATTATTCGAGTGGCGATATAATGATTTCAGATGCCGTTATTACAGGCGGAATCACGATCATCGCTGTCGGTACTCAAATCGTCTAAAAGGCAATTATCAAATAATTTACCGTTGACGGAAACTGCACATGATTCGGGAAGTACTTCGGAGGGAGGTCATTCAGACTCGAGCCAGTCTGTAGGAAAGCGACGCCGTTCAAATGCCAGGTGAATATTGAACTATATGATAAAGACACATTAAACTTTTGACATTTTCAAAGAATAATAAATAACTGTGAGACACAATTTATTTTAGAATGATGCACACGATTAAAGATGTCGAGAGTCAAGTGTCAATGCTTGATCAGAAATTAAATCATATTCAAAGAGTATTGGAGCAATTGGCCGTACGACAACGGGGTCAACGCGAGCCGACTTTTAACACAAATATGATAAAAAACTTTGTTGACACTGTTATTGTTATTGTCGTGGTATTTTTCGTGCAATATATTATGAAAATAGGATATCGCAATGACACAGATCCCAAAGAGACATAGTAATATTCATAATATCGCACACTGCTCCATTGTTTTTTTTTTTGTATATAAAGAAATGATTTTTTGGCTTTATTTTTCATTGCAGATTACCGGTATAAATAGTTTTCGTTGAATTAATTGTAATCCGTCAAGTTCGGACAGCCTAAAAGTTCATTGGGCACTCGTACAAGATGGAACAAAAATAAATAATGGAATTTGGAAGCTGTTGTATTACGAAAATGTATATTTTAGACCTTATATACGCCTTCACATGCATATTTATTAAATAGGTTACGTTTCTTTCTGCTTCATCTGTTAGCTTAATCATCCATTGTTATTACACAAAGTAATTATCAAATTTTGCATTTTTTTATATATGATTTTAATTTTATTATGTGAATGTAATTTAATGAATTCCTTCCGCAGAAATGACGAATTGTTTTCATAAAATTACTTTAGTTTGATGGAAATTTTCTATTGACATCAGACGCTTTTAAATGTTCTTTTTTTCATTGTCATCTGCACTTCTTTTTACACCAAAATAAACTTATAAGTCACCAACAATTTGTGGCATTGAGAAACAGAAAAACACAAAAACAAAAATATTAAGATATGTATATGAACGTAGTTAATCATTTATAGTAATAATAGGTGCACTAAACAAATTATATTTGTTATTACCTCGTGAAAAAAAAAAAAAACGATCGATATATATATGTGATTTGTAACATTTATAATGTCAAATGTCTTGTTGTTGTCAATATCTACAAGATATTGCCGAATCGAATGATTTTCCATCTTAATTGATTAGCCAAACATTAATTGATTAATTGATCAGTATCGTGTAGAGTTCACAATTTGTTGTTGAGCCATGTTCGAGAATAATGTCTCAAGGCATCAGGGTATGTAGAGAATAGTCGTCATAGATGCTTTACAACGAACGTTGAACAATAAAAATACTAAGAGAATAATAATTTGCATAATTGCGGTAATGTGCGATAACATTTCTCCTCAAAGTATTAAAAGTATCTACAATTTTATCGTATATGTATATGACATTGCTTATTGTCCAAACAATCAAAGCCCAGTTGTTTAAATGCAGAATTGCATCGCATTAACCATTATTTCATAAATTATTATTATTATTATTACTGTAGATTTCATTTAATCAATTAAAATAACAATAATGACACACTTCGCCGCTGATTAAAGTCGAAAATAATGGGTTTGTCAATAATCATGTGATATTTCCGCGTTAATACAATTAAAATAATAGTTATAAAATTGCAAGCGCAAAAAAACTAAACTACTTTATAGCGCATATAATTCGATTTGTTGAACGATCACATCAGTTTTTAGCTATAGTAGCAATTTGAAAAAAAGCTTGGTGTCTTTATAAAATAATCAAAGCTAAAATATAGAAGGGTGAAATCATTTTTAATCGTAACTTTCAAATTTAATCCTGTGTATTCGCAGGTTTACAAAAAAATTAATAAAAATAATGTGCATTTACGGGATAATGCACAATATAAACAACTCAATTATATAATGCACTGATTAATTACACAGTTTTTGTTTCTCTTTATTTAATTATTAATTATTTTATATTTTTCGTCAATTTCAAAATTTTCATACTGTCTACTCAATTATAGATTTATAAATATTTATTTTAATTGCTATTAATAGATAAATATCCAATTAAATGACTATTGATAACTCGATATTATGTATTTAACTTCACTAATATTAAATTATTATATACACACATATATATATATATATAATTAGTGATTTGTGGTCAATTAGAATAAAAGAAAAAATTCCTATGTGCATATAATTCAATACTCTACCATAAAATGGAAAGAACGGACACAGAGACAATCCAACAGATAATTTTTTTTCTTTGAGTAGAAAAGAATTTAAACTCAATTGAATTATTTCCGAAATACATATCAACCGTTTTCATGAGATGAAAGCTATTAAATATAAATGTCGGATTGCAATTTGATGTATGGTTTATTTCGGAAGTAATTTTTTATGTACTGGTTCACACAATCTTCCTCTGAAATCCAAAAGATGATTCATTCACATATTGAATATTACGAAAAAACAAGAAATAAATAAATAAAATTGATTGCATACCAGGAAATGTGCATTCAATGATAAGCATATCAGCAATATGTTTGGCCACTGCTTTAAACAGTAATCGATCTAGAATTATTTTTTTTGTATAGTACGGCATAAGATGTTTAACCACCCACGGCGCGATTCGCTCTTTGCACGCGGTTAAATGTTCTTCAATGTGAATCGGTGAGTCCGGCATCATTTCTTGTTCATCTGCTTCGCCAAATAATTGAAAAAACTTCTCGCGAAGTCTACCGTGCTTTCGATAATTTCGCATTGATAATTCCATCATTTTTGCTTTGAGTTTGGAGACCTGATGAACACGTTCGACAAACCAAATGCCTCGCATTTTCTTTGTCTGTTTGTCTTCGACAATTATTTCACCTTGTACTGTCGCCTGAATACGTTTTTTCATTCTCTTGTAATTACTTAGCGATAATTTTCGTTTACCATGGGCTTGTTGAACGATACATGTATCATTTTTATTTATTGGATTATAATGTAATGGTTCTTTTATAGATGGATTGCCCATTGGCGTTAATGAAATTGATTTGACACACATTTTACTTATTTCTGAATCAATATTCGATTTTGTTATACCTGAATGTTTCTCGATTAATGTTGTCAAATCACTGCTGTCCTCACTCTCACAAAACATATCCTCTAAATGTTGGATTAATGAATCGCGTGATTCCTCTTCATCATTTTGAGTAAGATTATGAGCTTCACATGAATCGCCAAATATATCATGCACACTTGTATTGATATTCTCATCGAAATCAATGTTTTTTTCATGATGTTGATGATTATTATCATAATTTTCGTCAGATTTTTTTACAATATTTTCAAAGTTCTCTTCAGGCATTAGTTTATTGTTTTCCATCGTTTTGTGCATACAATTAATAGTAACATTATCATTTTTATTATCGTCATTTCCTTCAAACATCTCCGCCAATCTCTTATTCACAATGTTCGATTCACATTTGTGCTGTTGAACTTTCTCATCACATGAAGAATATTTTATATCACTCAATATAGCAGAATGTTTTTCTTCTATAGGATTTATTTCATAACAAGTTTGCACCCCAACATTCGCTGTTGTTGGCGATGCATCAAGATATATTGCGAGTTTTTCATGAATCTTTCGTTGCTTAGTATTATCTTTGACGTCAGAAATAATTTGAAGCATTGCTTGTCTGTACAGGGAAGCCTCTAAGGACGCTCTAACAGCTCGAAGCTCTAAACGACTTGCGAATTTTTTCAAATCCCCACGAGAAACATTTTGGTTCTTGGATGTGGCGCAAACATTATAATTGTTAATTATAGATTTGTGGAGATAAGAAAAATATACTCTTCTTACCTAAACAATAACAAAAATATGATATTTCAGGGATTTCATTACGTTAAATTACTTGATATTAAAAAAAAATGTGAAGATTCTTTTACCAACGAAGTCAGATGTAAAAATTCATCTTGTGAATCAGCTTGGCTGAAACAATCTTTATCGAGAATTGAGGGTTGCAATAAAGATGAAACACTATTATTGTCATCGTCGTCTGTATCTTCACTTTCATCATTTTCACTCATACTTTCCTCCCTTTCGCGTTTTATTTCCAATGGCAATGGTAAATTTAGTGGTTTTGTTGCAGTCATAATGTGTGTATTTATCCAAGTATCAACATAAATACATTTATAAATTAAACAAAAATATATATATATTCACATATATGTGATTATTGATCAAAAATAATGGTTACATATTTTTATTTATGTATATTCTATTGCACATTTGATATCTAATTGTTACAAAAGACTGCAAAGGCCTATTATCAGATAAATGTTGTTGGTTTGGATAATTCAAATACAGTAAAAACAAAAAAGTGGGGTTAGACGTATTCCAGTTTGTTGTAGGTGGCAGCAGTTTTTGTCATTCTGTTTGATGTGGCGCTGACACGAAAAACTAACCCAAGAAAAATAATTCTCAAACGTATATATTTAATGTCCAAAATTGTGTGTTGATCGCGTAGAAAAGGTGTAGAATTAATTATCAGTAAAGCAAAGTAGAAATTATGGCGGAATTATTGTTGGATCCAAACATTCGAGGATGGGTTTTTCTGCCAATAGTTGTTATAACATTTCTCGTTGGAATAATTAGACACTATGTTTCTATTTTACTCGCATCGCAGAAAAAAGTTGAGATTCATCAAGTTCAAGACAGGTATTCATCTGAATGACGTTGCTTTTGCGATAATCAACAATTTATTTTTTATGCACAAAATTAATGGACATTCTTTTTTTGCATCACAGTCAAGTTATGATTCGGTCAAGACTGCTTAGAGAAAATGGCCAATGCATACCAAAGTCAGCGTTTCTAGTCAGAAGACATTTCTTCAATAATGACGAGACAGGATATTTTAAAACACAAAAGCGTGCTCCTGTATCGCAAAATCCCATGACAGATCCGAGCATGATGACGGATATGTTGAAGGGAAATGTAACGAATGTTTTGCCAATGGTATTAATTGGTGGATGGATCAATTGGATGTTCTCTGGATTTGTAACAAGTACGTTACACCAATAAGTTTAATTGCTGTTACAAATTTATCGACATAATAACTAAATAATTGGTTTATCTGAATGTTCAATTTGTTTTTTTGCAGCGAAAGTGCCATTCCCATTAACTCTAAGATTCAAACCAATGTTGCAACGTGGCGTTGAATTAGTAACTTTGGATGCTGCTTGGGTATCATCAGCATCATGGTATTTTCTTAATGTTTTTGGATTGCGTTCAATTTACACATTAGTACTTGGTGAAAATAATGCAGCAGACACTTCAAGAGTACTGCAAGATCAAGTGTCAGGCGCGGCTATGTCAATGCCACCAGATCCAAAAGCTGCATTCAAATCAGAGTGGGAAGCACTTGAAATTTGTGAACACAATTGGGCATTGAATGGTATTGAAACTGAATTACTTGGGCTTGGACAAAATAAAAGCGACACTATTGATAATATTTATCATCAAAGCAAAAGTAATTGATGTATAGATTCAATCATACACACACTTTCGTTTATTATGAAATACTCCATATAATTCCTTTCTATCTGAACAAAAATATGAAATAAATTATTTATCAATTGATAACGTTCATCGATGGATATAAGTCTGTTCGTCGATGATTTTCACTTGGCATATTCTTACGAATTTTTTTCAACATTTCCAAATCAATTTCACCAATCGCAACGCCAGTTTTATCTGAACACTGTGCAATTATTGCACCCCATGGATCCACAATCTACAAAGTTGCAAAGTAACAATGAATAATAACAATGATATGAAGGAGTAGGAAGAAATGTATACAATAATTGTATTGTATGAATGAATAAAAGATTAATTAAAATATGAATTTTATACCATTGCATGACCCCAACTGACACGTTTTCTATTGTGACTTCCAGTTTGTGCAGCTGCGATTACATAGCATTGTGTTTCAATTGCTCGCGCACGCAATAGAATTTCCCAATGAGATGCGCCTGTTTGATATGTGAATGCAGATGGAAATGTTAAGATTTCGGCACCCGAATTGCGCAATATCAATGACAATTCCGGAAAACGCATATCATAACACTATAAAAGATCGTTAAGGACTATTTTTTGCTTATTCCTAAAAAGATGTGAATCTAAAGCCAAAGATTCTCATCAGTCCACCAACCATCAAACTTTTCTTATCAAAAGTTGGCCAATGATTTAAAACAATTGTTACATTAGTAGCAATTGGTCTTGGTTGGTAAACATCTTGGCGGTATCAATGGAACGTACAAGTCTTAATTATAACACAGTTAATAAAAATGTTAGGATACAATGCTTAGACCTATATTACCAATTGGTGTGGAAACTGGTGGAATAATTTTATCACCTCGATTTACATAACTTGATTCCATCAATCGTACTCCACTCTCTTTATTTTCCATATCAAATAGATGAATTTTTCGGTATGAAGCAACAAGGGCTCCATTATTGTCAATTAAAATATGAGTATTTGATATTTTTTTAGCGTCATTGGCTACTCTTTCGTGTAAACCACCGAGCGATAACCAAATGTTATTCTCTAATGCAAGATTTTTGTATTTGTTAATTGTTGGTCCACTGTGTAGTGATTCACTCATTGCAACAGTGTCATTGCTATTATCTGCTATGTAATCACAGCATTCTGGCAAAAATGCCATCTATATGTAATAGTTTTAATTGATATTATAACCAAAGTAAATATTAGACAACAACATTAAATGACATTAAATAAATATGTAAAAAAGTGATGTATTACACAAGCTTGCTTTGCTTTTGCTTCAATAACAAGATCTCGAACAACTTGGAAGTTTATATCTTTATCTGCAGTTGATGTCATTTGACAAACTGCCACCAAAGGGTTAAGCATTGTTGTTAATAATCGTTTTGTTGTATGGCTGATAGGAAAAATGTTGATGAATTAATGTTCAACGGTGACTAGGACTATCTATTATTTAAGTAAATGTATGAATTTAAACGTTATGTGACTGAAATTGTATAGACATTGGATTGTGGAGAAGACTCAATTAATTTTTTTACCTCGACAAGTCAGGGCCTAACCGAGCAAATATAGCTGAACAACATTTAATCATTTTTACAATTGTTACACCATGACATTAGAGATGAAATGTGCACATACATACATACAACTGTCAATGCGTACGTGTATTTTATCGGGAGTGCGGCGGTATTTGCACCAAAAGTATTTGCACGACGCGTGGTGGCTTATGAGTTAGGCTCGCTGTGTCGAGTCGATGATAAATTTGCTTCGTTGGCTACTTGCCGTGGCTAACACGCTACACACATACATATATATATTATATTACTGCGCATTACAACTGGCGTTTCGCGCCCAATTATTTCAAATGTTCATACACGAAATGGTGCTGGCTTAAGGGGGTCCTCTAGTTTCTCGGGTCGGAAAAATCGAATTTTTTTTTTCATATATCACATCTATAACATGTATAGAAAATATCCCCAAATCTAACTGCTACATGAACCTATGTGAATGAGGCTGGATTAGAGGGAAGCCGAGACCGTCGACAAACGCTTTTGAATATTGACTAAGACGCTGTGAAGCGTCGGTTAGTTCAGTTTTGCTGTGGCAGTTGCGAAGTGTACTGTATATTTTCTCTTGCGAGTCGCACGTAGCTGATTTTTTGAAAATAATTGTTAAAATGTTAAAGAAAAGATGTAGAGACGGCCCCGGCTCGTTACAATCGACCTAAAAAGAGAAAATTCGCAGGCAACCGACACACTTTTGAACAAGACAAGTCGTTTACATCGGCGTCAGCGAAGAAACTTGTTCAAAATAAAAATTTTGAATTGAACGTTGAACAGACTTTGATGTATTGTACTTTGAATTTCGCGAGTGTATTTTCAACTATTTCTTCGGCTGTTATTGGTAAAGAGTGCAAAAGTACGGTGACTTTCCATCAACGTGATGTACGAGGATTGGGTTTTAAAATTTCTATGGCGTGCAAGTGTGAGAAAGAAAAAGAAATAGATTCATGTCCAAAAATTGGTAAAGCCTACGAAATAAATCGTCGCTTAGTTTTCGTGATGCGTTTGTTGGGAGTCGGTTATGAAGGTTATAGAATTTTCTGTGGATTGATGGATTTGGGACAAAGTTTTGCTTTGAACACGTACTATTCCATATTAGAAAATATTCACTCAGCTTCTTCGGCCGTTTTCGATACAGTGTTGTCGGTTGCGGTTACTGAAGAAAAGGAAGTCCTTCAAGAGCAAGAAAAAGCAGAAAATGAATTCACCGTATCTGGAGGTGGCACATGGAAAAAAAGAGGATTTTCATCTTTATTCAGAGTTTCAACTTTAATTACAAAGTACACCGGTAAAGTGGTTGACGCGTGTGTAATGAGGAGTTTTTGTGCTGGATACAATTCGTGGAAAAATAAAAAAAATAGTGATCCAGTTGGATATGCAGGATCGCTCGCTGATCATGAAGAAAATTATACTGTAAAGCATACTGGAAGTTCTGGGAAGATGGAAATAGATGCAATTGTGAAAATGTTTTCTCGTTCAATAAATAAACATCAAATTCTATACACGACGTACATATGAGATGGTGACAGCAAGATATTCAACGGTATTTTGAAGGCAGAACCATATGGAAAAGATGTTGTTTTTAACAGAGCGGAAACTCAAAATAATAATGATTCGTTAATCTGGACTCTTGCTCCAAAGCACCTCCATTCTGTGCCAAAAGTCGTTGAAATCGCCACATTCCTCGCTGTCATGGTCTTCAACGAAGGATTTGAATCTACCCTGAAGACCTTGGAAACCATGGGAGTGAAAATCGGCCCACAAGCTAAAGAATACGTTCAATAGCGTGATAGCTCTCGAATCGACCGTTCAGAAAGGCGCACGAGTGATATCAGAAGACAGGCTCGAATCGCGAAAAGGAAAGACAGAGCAGCTCTGCGTGACTTCCAAGAAGAAGAGGAAGGCCTACTGTATGGTCCAGGCATAGCAGATTGACGGTGAGATGAAATTTTTATTACAAATCACATGCGCGAACTTTGAAACGTGTTTTTCTCGAAACACTATTTTTGAAAATAGTGACCATGATATTTCAGAAACTACTGCACCGATCTTGTTCAAATTCATACAGCATCTTTAGTATGTTATAGGCCAGCGATTGAACTAGCGTTATCATGATTGCTTTGATAGTTTTTTTTTCTACGAGCGAAAAACTTAAGAAAACATGAGTAAAAATAGAATTTAATTTTCAAAAGTCTATAAAAAAAATTAAATTTTGTAATTAAGAATTCATTCTAGGTCAATCGCTAGTCTTAAATATAGAGATTAAAATGCCGTTTGGTTTTTTGATTTCAGATAAATAGAACAGCCGCAATCTTGGTCACCGTCAAGCACCTCCTTTACTTGATGTCTTCCTGTCAGCCACTATAACTTTGATTCTATTATATATTTTCTCTTCAAAAAATTTGTAAAGCTCATTTAAATGTTGATTAAGATTATGTAAAAACAATGAAATTTATTATTTTGATGGTTTGCTCGTTAAAAATGGTTGAAAAAGCCGGAAAAAACAGCCGAGAAACTAGAGGACCCCTTTAAATGACTCAGGAGAAAAATGTTGATTCGTTTTTGCGATTTTTATTGCAGAATTCGTAATTAATATATTATTATAACATAATATATCGTACTGCAATTATTTGTGGAAAAGTGATAAATAATACACTAGAAAAAATAAATATTTATTATATCATATTGTTTATTTTGCTACACGTATGTGCACAGCTCAGACACGATCGTTCAATTCATTTCATATATATATATGTATATTCTCAAGTGAATTCATTCAAATTTTATTTCGTTTTCAACAATTCCATCAAATGTATTGATACAAGTTTGCAGAGCAATTAATAATGAATTTTAATTGTTTATCGCCACTAGAACACCTACTCTATTATACAAATACAAAAACAAGTGACTTGAAGGTCGACAGCACCGCTCTTTATATGTACGCCGTCTTCTGCCTATACATGTGTGTCTCAGGTATATGGGTGTACATACATATATATGCATATATAATCGTTCACATCGTTAACGTTTTCTTCTAAATTTATTCTACCTCATCTAATTACAAAACAGTAAGCTCCAAGTCCTTAAGGCATGGAATAGCATCATGACAATCGTTTTACAATGAAAATTTGACGCATACGTTTTAAATTTGAGCATTTTTGCTTTCTCTCACACCTGTGTTCTCTTTTTCTTCGTTCAATTTAAACTTACTGAAATAGTTTTTCAACTATTTCATTGTTATAGGTATCGAAAACATAGAGTGTTCAGTTTGACTTATGAAAAATTAGTACAGCTCCATTATTTATCTCACAAATACTCATGTGTGTGCGTCGTAAAATATTCAATTAGTGAATTAACAAATGGGATTTGACAAGTGCTGCAGTATGCGAATGCAAATCCATATCGCTGAACAAAGAAAGGATCCACAATCATGTTAATCCAATTAACGACCATTAATATCAAATTATTTCATAGTATAAACGCACTGTCAAATCATATACACAATAATTGAATAATATATACACTAATTATTTTTATTATTTATTTTTTCTCGCCAAAATCACTGAATCATACATTTTATTCATTTTAATCGATCACGAGAAAAATTTGTGCGTTACAAATTTGTTTTTCAAACGCACGTTTAATACAATTATAAATAAACGAAAAAATAAAATGTGATATTATTTATTTATAATAGAACGATTCAAATATATTTAATATTTTTTATTTATGTATATTAATCAACGATAAAATTGGGCGAGCGAATTATGTAGATATGATTGAAAATATAAATGAGAATTGCGGAAATGGTCAACTGCACATTTTTATTAGTTCAGGTGTCACCGTCATCCATTTATTATAGAAAAATTCTATCTAATTACACAAGTCTGATAAGTCGAAAAAAATTCGAGCGATACAGTCCACATTGACTAGAATCTCTGACGTAACTGTTCTTATTTTTTTCTATTCTCATTCTCCCTTTCATAAACATCTACACCGTTTATTTATTTATTTGTATTTTCACTTTGTTTCAAAGTTAGACGTCGATATTTCGAATGCATATCACAAATATTTATAATCTTTTACATTTCTCCATCATTCATGTCCGCATCACAATTAGCAATCATTAAAAATACAATAGAAAGCGCATGAACAGTGTTGATAATATGTAAAAACTTTTATGAGATATAAAGAAAATTGTGTATGTGGGTTCAAATGATTTGCGTACGATAAATATCTAGAATTAATATTAAAATTCGGAATAAAATGATATATAATTGATAATTCGCTAGCATATTTAAATAAGAAGCCACTTGGTTCTGTTCTTTATTTTTTTTTTTGCGTCTAGCCGTGTTTCTTTTTGTTCTCTTTCATTTACTTGCTTGAAGAGAGAAATAGTATTCGTCATATCTTCGAATTTTATAAAGCTATAGAGTTCGCGACGATTATTGCGCATTTATGAATTAATTTTTTAATTTGGCCTTTGATTAATTCAACGCTGCCGAATCACATCTGATTCAGTAATTATTCAGCTACATACAATCGTTTCCGCTTCAAATTGATACAAAGACACCGTCCTCCTCCTTGATGCGATCAACAGCCATTGTGTTTCATGGAACTTTCTTTTTAGATGTTTTTTTGCTGCGGGGCAAAGTCGCAAAGCTTGTTATCTAGAAATACAGAAAGAAAAAGAATAAATAGGTAATTAAAAATAAATTGAATTTTACTTTTGTAATTTTACTTTGAAATTCCAATTTTTGTTTTGAAACACAATTAAAACAATTGTAAGGGATGTGTGTTATCACAAAAAATGAGAAAGCTTGCAAGAGGTTTAAAATTGTTAGATACATATAAAATAAATAATAATAGTTGAATATTTTGAAGTGAATAATTTGATCGGATGACTAGAATATTTGGACATCGTAGCTTTGCTTCACTCTCACACATTTGAATTCAGAGGAATAATATATTCAATCCAACGAACGAACCAGCACGAAATTAATTTATATGGTATCGGGAAATAATTGAATCTCGTCTCTAGCATTCTGCTGAACTGGATTCAGCATTTCTTATTGTGTTGCATTCATCACGAAAATTATCTGTACTAAAATCACCGTAATTATCAGTGGTTGAATTGTCGCCAGATAATTCTGCTTTTAATAATAAATTCTCAACATCCACATTATCATTATTCAAACGATCATTCTCTGATATAAAACTAGAATCATCGATTTTGCTGCACATTTGCTTATCATCTTTATGAAATGCGCTATTAAATAAATTTTTTGGTATCGCCAAAAATCGCGATAAATTCTCCTTGCTTGAGCGCTTTTTTTTAGTTCTCAATGATTCTGATGAATTATTATTGCTGACAAAAACATGTTTTGTATTACTAGCGTTCGTGAATGTCGTTACAGTACCGGTTTTAATTACAAGGGTGGCTTTTAAAGCTTGCTGTTCTTGTGGGATTTCCATTGTTTCTTCCTGACTAGTTGATAATTCTAAATAGGGTACTCTTGGTGCTGGTTTTTTATGGTATTTTCCTGCGCGATCATCGAAGCCCATATCAATATTTGATAAAGTAGTCATTGAAAAATTCGCATTTAGTTGCTCTGGACAATTTGTTGTATCAATATTTTTTTTGAGTAATTTCTTGGTATTTGAATTGTCATCATGATTGTTGACAATATTGGTAACTGCTTCGTGTGCATTATTCAATAATTGTTTTAATTCGTTGAATTGATCTTGGCAAATTTCATCAGTTACTTTTTTTACATCGACATTTGAATTGGGACAATGTTCTAACTTATTGCGATGTTCCTCTGTAAGAGAATTTTCACACGTTGACATTGTAATTAGTGATCTATCTTGAGTCTTCATCAACGCTTCAATATTTTCCCGTGGGTCAATTACTTTCTCTTGAATTGTCACATCAGTTACTGATGAAGATGAACTCGATACGTTTGATTCCGATTCGGGATAGTTTTGAATGACTTCATTTATTCGAGTGTTTAAAAAATTCGACGGTATATAATAATGCATTTGTGACAGATAGAGCAAAAGGCCAAGGGTTTTTTGTGCACTTAAAAATGATAAAGATGATGGCGGCGGTAGTTGATTTGAATTTGAAAGTAGCTCACGCTTCCATTCTCCCTCTTCATCCTTCAAATGTTCAGAAAATAATTCATTGACAGTTAAGGTCGTTCATAATTTAATATTGTCGGTTCAATTCGCAACTCAATTATTTAATTACATAAAGATATAATAATGATCCGCAGAAGTATGAAAATAATTTTTCGTTTTTTTCTTCTTTCTTTTATGATTCATTGACTTTGCATTTTACCATAAATATTTAATTACAAACCTCAGGAACTTTTTTCGTGGTTAATCGTGGCTTGGATGCCCTCGTTCGCGCACCAACACTCGATGTTCTCAAAAGTGACTCTGTGTGCGGTGTCGTTCGATGTGATTGAAGAGCTTCGCCACTGCTATAACCGCTAGAGATGTCATCAGACGACCTAATATTACTGAAGAAAAATAGTTTGACAATCAACGATAAGCCATTAATAATATTGCGAAAGCATTTTTAACTGATAAAACACATACTTTAAGCTAGCTATTGGTTCTCTAGGCCTCGGTTCCCTTACATCAACATCTACCTCGGAAAAAAACATATCGACACGATTACAACTCGATTGTGTTCGACGTGGACTGTATCCCCTTCTCCCTGGATTTTCTCTTCGACGAGGTTTCGCTGTAATCCATTCAGCATTTTATAATTCATTTTTTATACACACAGAAAAATGGTTACTGAGTATTATAATTTAGAAATTGTACGGAGGTAACAGAGTGGAACATTAATAAAAAATAAATATAGCAAATAAGAATGGTATTGTGTAAATATTAGAAATTACTACATACATAAAAAATCGTTTCTTCGTGCTATTATATCAATATTTATCGATGAAACTAAAATTAAAATTCGAAGAGAGTCAAAATTGAGGTATGATTTACATACCAATATCGATTACGACAAGACTAAAAAAAAGAAGAGGGGCAATGAAAAAACGAGCCAACGATTACAATAAAACAATAATATTCCACTGTCGCTTTCCTGATTAAGATTCAAATACATGTCAATATTTAATATCAATTTCTCTGTGCATACATCTGATAATTTAGAAATAAGAAAAATATCATAAATTTATTACTCACCTATCATGTCTGCCTCGTCATGCACTGCTGACGTATTCCTATTTTCATCCTCTTTCTCTCCAGTAAGATCGCTCAGACTGTAACTTTTCTTCAACTGTTGTACCAATCCACCACCGCCCTGTGGAAATTTCCGACAGTTCACAATGACAAATATATATATAACATTCCTTTAATAACCATGTGAATATGAAGTGTAATTAGATGAATAATAAAAAAAAATTAGCATCAAGTAATTATAAATTAAATAAAAATAAATTTTAATCTTACCAAAAACGGAAAAAAAGTTAATGAAATATCTATCCTTCACCGAGAATTGGTAAAATCCCTTTAGCATTGCGATTTTGTATTTGCATTTGTTTTTTAGGTTCTTTTTTTATTTTTTTTTATGTAATGTGAAATGTTGCTTAAAATTTTATTGGCCAAGCTGCTGCTCTTGTGCATTTCTAAATTAATCCTTTTTTTTTTAATGTGTATATATAGATGATGTTTCACAAAGAAATTAGTGATTGACTGGCGGTTTTTTATGCCAGGTGCAGGAAAAAAAAAAATTTATTAATCATTAATTTCTATAATAGCTCTAAGCAATAATAATCATAAAAATATGAGTGAAATATAAATATAGAGTCAATCAATGATGTTAAAAATGCATTTATTTGGCTAATAAGAACTTGAAATTGTGGATCTTTGGGACGGGATATAAAAATAATACCTTACAAACTATTAACAATCCTTTTGTAGTATGTTATCGTGTTATTATTTATGTGCGTGTATATTTTCGTATTATATTTATAAATAATTTATATGGATATGGTTTCGTAACATGACTCAGTGAGTCGCACAAAAAATAATGGAGAAAAAAAAAGCAAAAATAATTATATACTTGTATTTGGTGATGTCCATTGTGGTGAATTAGAAAAACAAAACTTTTATCACATTGAGTTTCGAGGCATTCGATACTATTTATAAATTCATTTACAAATTTAATTTCATTGTTAATAAACAGATCGATGTCTTTTTGTACGATTCGATTATAGAAAAAAATGTCGTATACAAATTAAATTAGATATAAAATTGCAATGATATAATATTCAAAGACATCAATTGACAGTTATCTTCATTTACATTATCATTCACATCAGTCTTATTTCCATTGCAGAAACAATAAATCCCAGTCTTTGAATTTAACATCGCATTTGTGTCCGGCTTTTCCAAATAATTATTATTCGACTTTGATGAAAAAACCTTTCGCATCAGTATTTTATTTACTTATTGCTATTTATCATTCGTTTAGATATATTGACAAGATAAAACGAAAAATTCATCTATTCATTTATATCACGAATGAAAAACAAAACAAAAAAAAAACAATATTGAAAATGTAATAATAAAAAAAAAAAAACAGAAAATATAAGAAAAGATCCTACAACTGTATGATTCAGTATTGAACAGAATCTACAAAACCATCTTTCTTTCTTCTGTTTCTCGCAAAATCCCATTCGTAATGTTGTTCAAACAATATTCGAATTATTTTGTACAGTGAGTAAAAAAAGAACATAAATCGAAAGAGATTCAAATTCAATTTCTCTTCTTCAAGCCGTAAAATAAGGGGAAAAAAAAGAAGTAATAAAAAGAGAGTCATACAACAGAGAAAGGGGGACAATAGACAAAAGAATATAATTCATATATACGTATGTATATGTCTACAGGTCATCCATATCATCGCTAAACTCGGCGTCGTAAGTACGTAGAGTTGTTTTGCGTGAGGCCGCGGTATTTTTACTTTTCACAATGGTATTTCGTGTCGTCTTATTTGGTCTATCCGTTGGTGCTTTGAACTCATCCAGAAATAAAGAAGTCACATCCCCAATCTTGAAGCAATGCTCTTCCAAACTGTGATTATCATCATCACCATTATCACAACCATCATCATCACCATCACCATCATCATCATCATCATCATCATCATAAACATCATCATCATCATCAGTGGACTCCTCAAAAATAGATTTTGAACCATGCCGTTCAGTAAATCCATCTGCCTCATTCGTATTTTTCCTCTGTAAACGATGATGGGCCGACTTGTCCTCCATCTCTTTCGCCGTCTCTAATGTCGCTGTTGCCGTGATCGATCTGCTGTTGGCTAAGCTAGAAATCGCCGAGTCTAATTGGTCGATAGGCAGATTTGTACTCAGGATATTTGGAATGACTCTTGGGAAATTCTGATGTTGCGAGACACGATAAATTCGTATTTTTCGCCAAACCCACCAAGGGGAAAATATACAAATGAAATTTCATGTATATATATATATATGAATATGCGAATACGATAGTTAGATTAGGAATTATTGATTTTGTAAATGCGTTAGTAGGTGCGCCGTTGCAATTTATTTTATTTAATCATTTTTTTTTTGCGTGTGATGATGGTTTGTTTTTTTTTAAGCGATGTATTAGACGATGATGAACGGCAGGTAAGTTGTGGGTTTAAACGTAAAGAAAATGAAAAAATAACACACTATGAATAGAACATCCTAAAAAAAATACAAAATAAAAAACGGAAAAATGGATAAACGAAGAAAAGAAGTGTATATATATATATATACATGTATAGAAAAATGGATGAATTTCCTTTTGACAGTTGTTAGTATGAGATTGAAAATGAGAAATGTGTGTTAATTTACTTGCCAATTATGAATTCTTTATCACGATTAACGATAAACTTACCTTAATGGCCGTTTGCATGAGCACTGTTGTGGCATAATTGACGCCTTTGGTACCGAGATGAAGAACAGCGGTGTATCCTTGCTCAGTAGCTCGTGCAAGAGCGTCATCGATCTCGGCTTCGCGTCGTATTAACGCCGGATGTACAAAGCGACGATAGAGAATACTTGAACCCTTTGTAGCTGGGCTCAATAGCCATAGTACAAGAATTATTTTGATTTCATAATAAAATGGAAACCTAAATTAGAGGAAGAAAAAAAATTTTTCAGTGAGCAAATGGTTGTATGAACGCAGTGACCTCATTTGAGAGTGCGAGATCAAAAATAGACAGACACCATGTGTCGTTTTTGGTTACAATTTGGAACTCGAATGTGAGATAGAATGAGAAGAAGAAGGAGGAAGAATGAATGAGAAAGTGAGTCAGAGAGAAAAAATGAAGAATAATACTTGTGCAAGCCACTATTCAACTCCTGAATTAGACCGGATTCCTCACGTGAATAAATACCAGCTATTATTGCAGTCATTTTATATCTGTTTCACATCTCTCTCACACTATTCCGTTCTTTCTTCCATTATTTATTATTGTCAAATTGTGGCTTACCAAAAGCTAAAAAATACATCGGTAAATGTCTCGGCGCACGTAAATAGTGCAAATACAATCCAGTACATCATCCATTTTACCTAAACAATATATGAAATAAATTAATGTATTGATTATAATGAAAGCAAAAGAAGGTAATTGAAAGGATATAAATGTATTTTTACTCACATATTCTTTGACATTCTTCGTTCGCACAGCTTTATAAGAGGCATAGGCCGGATAAAGGGTGCCAAAGACCAATCTAAAAGTTGGATAGACGATAATATAAGTAAATACTCGTGGCATTATAAGTGCAAGGATAATTGTCAGAATGCCCATATTCCCCATTGTCAACTTGATTGGTAAATTTTCAATGGAATAACGCGCCCATGCCAGCGATTTTTTTGCCAATACTCGTGTGATACTTATTCTCTTTGCCATTATTGATTCTGATGTTATAGCATGCGATTGTGATGGCGATTCATTATAATCATATCGTTTGTCAACTGCACAAACATCGATAATAGATCCACAACCGACACTCGTTGCAGTTCTCGCAATCGCGTACGATTTTTGAATTATTTTCTTATCATTTCCCATGATCGCGTTCTTCCACAATTATCTTCTTTAACCTCTCTATCTTTTTTAAATCTATCAATTGATTCATTTATTTTTTTACATCGATTCAATCTTCAATTTAACATGATGAAAATAATAAAATAAATTTCGAATCATTTTTGGATCGATTATACTTTTTATATACCGTCAATTGTTTTTTATTTGACACGCGTGATTTAAATACGCTTACAATCTCACGACGTAGCCCAGCTACGACTGCATACACGTGCGCTATTTTCGCACGACTTGATGACCCCTTCCGGGATGAACCAGAACCACACGCCACACTCAATGCATATTTTTATCGAAAAAGCCCCCACGAAATCTCACCAACTAAAAAATTTTTTGCCATATACACCCTAACACTAAATAATTATCAATTATAATAAATTAAACTATAAAGTTGAATGACAGGTTGGAAAAATGTCTTTCTATTCCAACTATATTCAAATGATTTAAATAGATATTTGTTATTATGAATAATTGTTTGAATGAGGTGACACGACAGTGACGGATATGACAATTGAAAGCTGGACGATTGTAGTTGGTGTTATGTGTCTGGTTGATTGTGACGTTTTGAATTCCAGGTAATACGATGATTATGGTCAATGTCGAATTATGTATGTGTGCATCTTACGCAATAACTGCAATATAATACGCATTGAAGTAATGTAATTGATGGTGCATTATTCGTGTTTTATTTTCTATTTTCTTCCACTCGATAAATTTCAATATTTTATTATCAAAAAGAATTATTTTTCTCATCATTTTGTTTATATTGAATGACAATCTGTAGAAGCGAAGTCAAAACAATGTCGAGATTATTTGTTGTAATATAAAAATATTAGTTTTATGATTGAGAATTATATGATATATATCTCTATTCGATATAAATTTTCCAACACATTCTGGATCATCTCCAATTGCACACTTCGCATAGAGTGAATGACACAATTTACACATTGTAGCATAACATTTGAAATGTATCTAATTATTTATCCGTCAATATAATTGGAATATTGATTGTTTTATACATGCGCATGGCATAATTTAAAGTTATAACAATTGCCAATTAGTTACTTAGAGTGTCATAAAACAGCTATTAATCTTCATTGTATAGAACGTGATAAAGTTCGTGCATGGATGAAGGACAAAAGAGAGTGATAGAAAGAGGTATAGAAAATTGAATGATACAAATAAAAAGATTTTTTCGTTTCCATCATTAAATAGTATAAGTTGTCAATAGTCTTGCTAATTTCTTACATTTGTCATTTAGTATTATAATTTTTAGAACAATTTTTCATCAGTTATATAATGGATTTAGCACTTTGGTAATAATTTAATCGGTGATGGCAAATGTTTTACAGATATGGTGCTGATGACAGTGACTCGTTTGAATATTGGAGCGTGAAAATTCCTCGAGTATCGCTGAACCATTGGCACAATAACTGTGGCGCTCCTGTGATTGGGTGGAGTAAAACACGTCATCGTTATGTCCACTGAGATACAAAATAGAGAAATAGGGAAATAGAAAAGTAAAAAGATAAAGACGATAATTAATCACAAAATCAAATTGGATGAATACATTTGAATGTTCTATATTTTTATTTGATGTAGCAATTGCTTTCCAATGTAATTCTTGACGTTTCCCAATGTATTCTCTCTTCTTTTGTATTTTATTACATCAAAATTGTGTACTTCAATGTGCAATTAACCAAATTGTTGCTTTGGTAATCGTTAAAAATTATCCAATTTATTTGCGAATTATTTCACATTCCCCAGTTATTAACTTAATTTGCTTATTCCAATTGCCGTTTTATATTTTGCAATTCTCTTGTAATGTTTGCTTTCTTCTTTATTTTTGTTGTTTTTATTCTTTTTTCGTTGCGATAGTGTCAATCCGCTCAATTTTTCACGCTCTGTTGATTGAATGTTGTAGCATACAAAACTACGTCACATACATGCAAGTGCAATGACCACTTTCAATGAATATCGGTATACGTCTTTATGACGAGTTTTAACACATATGTGACGTATAACCAGTTAGAAAAATGATGGAATAAAAGGCGTAGATGGAAGGGGATGAATGATGGTAGAGTATTTAAAAGTGAATGTTGCTATTAAAAATAAATATAAACGTCGAATGGCGACAAGGAAAGAATTCAGAGAGTGAAAAACAAAGTTATTCATATGTGAATAATCACGACGCCGTCATGAAGAAAAACAGTTATTCGAATTTCTTGACGTGTTGGTGCAGACATGCTTCAAAATTCAGTTCATTTATAATCCAAAATATTATTTATAGTCTTCACTAATGTTGATTGAAAATTCCATTGCGATTTGGCTATAATATTTTTCAATTATTTTCTCCTTTATCACTAATAAAACTTCAATTGTGTTTCGAGTATAACAAAAATGTTTATGAGTGCGATCGAAATAATATAATGGAATAAAGCACAAACGCGCAAGTGGTAAACAGTATTCGGCGAATGTGTTTCACGAAGCGTCGCAGTGTAAAGACTAGAGTTTGGACCACTCGTCTTGTCCGATTTATATTTAAACTTCTCTCTCTCACTTTGTCTCTTCCCCTCGGTCTGATGGTGAATATTTCATATATCGCATTGCCGTTTCTGCAGCCACACGAGGGTATCAAACACCAGCGTTGACGCAAAAATTCACGTGACGTTTTTCTCTTTAGCGTGGGATGTTATTTTTTATTTTTTCTTTTATAACATTGAATGGTAATACGACAAAAATTGTCATTGAATTTCTTTGCGAAACGAATGATAAATCGGTTGTGAATAAGTGATGGCAGGAAGTGTAAAAAATAATATTAAAATTAAAAATAATGCGGCTAGTTGAGTATATATTTTTTTTTTAGTTCAGGACAAAGTCAATTCTGTGAAGATTATTTTTAACATCAGCCCCCCTTTTTTTCACTCTCGGTGGAGAAAAGTCTTTGACAAAAGAAAGTAGTATTGCTATATATATACAGGCCAATATTCTCCAGGATTGAGAATGGAAGAAATATATATTTAGAGATATGTTTGTTCAAGATACGTGTGAGTTATCGAATAAATAGTCGGATATACATGAAAAGAAGTAGAAGAAAAAAAGAAGAATAAACTTTACCATGTGTCGGCTTGCTTACACAAAAAATTATATTGACCACAAGATTGGCGGATAAAATTGGTTTTTTAAGCAGAAAAAATATATGCAACTTTCTCTCCGCTCTTGGCTCATTTTTTTTTTCATTCTTCATTTATTTTGTTCTGACTGCGCTGCCAACGGACGTGAAAATGATCATGTATCTCTTTTCAAAGGTTCGTGCGCGCACACCTGCACCATATCATTGATTCTATGTGTACGTGTGCAAATATGTTTGGGTAGTGATGGCGTCCGTTCATCTATCTACGGTTCAGGAGACTCTGACAAACGTCGAAAAGATTTTCCTCTTCAAGAAAATAAATGCAACGTCGCATCGCCAAAATGGAAATGGAAGAAAAAGAACAATTGCAATAGCGACATATAAAGACTAAAGTTGAATTAATAAGAATATAAATTGATTGATGAGTTATTAAAATAATACGAAAGTTTTGATGTATAAAATTGGGAGAATATGAGTTTATGCCGTATTATTCACATACGCAAATGTCCAAAGACCTTCACTGACGTCTGGTAACCTGAATGAAGTCGATGATCTTTTTTTCTGCTCCTGCCTCTCTATCTCCCTATTTCAATTCCAAAAGTGTAAACGTCTTCACAATCCTAATAATCTCCAGACATTTTGCCTAATAGTTTTTTTTACTACTCCATTTATTTATCTACGTAAGTCGAAATATTTCATTGTCAATAAAATTATCAGCTGATATTAAAAATAAATATCGTGAAAACCAAAATATTATTTCCAATAAGAATTCCGAAAATGTCTCTTGCATATTTTTATAAATGAGCGGAATTGGGAGACTATATATCTATCTATATATATATATATATATATATATATATATATATATATACAGTCAAAGAAGCTCTGGAGAGTAAAATCGATTGTAACAGAAAGATTTAGGTCATTGTCACTTCTGTGCCTCGCCCACATGGGAAGTGAACAAGAAAACTATCTGGAATTGGAATGGAATAAACGTAGCGGGAGGTCAGAATGATTATTATACAAAATGAAATATAGGACAGCACTGCTAAGTTTTGTAATAGAGGTAATATCGATTGATGGATGTCAGCAATGAGCTTTGTGTTATCCCCGGATGTATCGTAAAGTGAATTGGACACGGCGGGACAATATTTTCTCCCTGAGGGAAAACACATAGAGATAGAGACAGAACTGAATGACATAGAAAACAGCAGGATATACAAAATACAGGAGAATATTTCCCATTTAGTAACTATTCTCGTGTTGTCAGCCACTCATCGACCCAACGATTGTAGAGAGAAGCAACGTTAGCATTTATGAGACTACTGGGCAAGGAAAAATATCGTGGCGCACTTTTTTTTCCTGCGCTCCATTTGATCATCATCGTTTTCTTTATTGGTCATCCATGACAAATGTGTCCAAGTTGGCATGGGAATGGAAGAAGAAAAATAGTATTATCACGACAGTTAATTAAAAAAAAAAGAAATGAATACGAAAGAGAAAAAATAAATAAATATAACTATCTAGTGAACATTTTTAAATATTTACTCGATTCGCCTCGGTCTCGTTTCATGTTCCACTTTGGTGTCTCGTATTTGTCACATTGGCTTGTACATATACATACATATATAGATAATGTGAGTCACAAGCCCGGCCAAGGTTGTATGTGAGTAACGAAGGCACCAAGAAGATAGGCAGTGGGAGAAAGTGAGAAAAACAAAGAGCGAAACGAGTGCAGCAACCCAAAGTGACGTAGAGGAATCAGCTGATGAATAAAAATCGAGCAAATTATCAGGTGATAAAAAGAGAAGTAGAAGAAAATGAATAAACAAAAGAATTTCAACTTTTGTTATTTCTCTTTTTTGCTTTCGGTGTTGTTATTTCATATATATACATACAATTTTTAAAATACATTTGAATTGAGTCGTTTTATTATATGAGTGAAATTACTCTCAAGGGTAATAACTCTATTGACCTTTGAAATTATTGTGATAATATAAATTGAATGGAAATAAAAAAAAAAATATATACAAAGACTTTGAAACAGTGCCATAATGGGATAAGACAGAGATCGAGGACTGTTTCGAGCGCCTGTCCATTTTCGGGTTGACTTTCAAAAATTTCATGAGTGCGTCGTGTGTGCGTATATGTGAGTGACTATGTGTGTGCATCTAAAAGAATGCGTGCGTTCTCCTTTGTGAGAGAGCAAAATGCGGCATGTAGACACACACGAATTTATTTTTAGATACAGCCAGGCACATGTTCTACACTGGCATTTGATTTTGTCACGAGCAGAACTAAGAGCAAGATTGGCAAAGTAAAAAGCAATTAAACGGTAACCATACAGCCATTACAAAATTTGACATTATTCAAACGGATTTTTATCCAATTGAAATTGATTAAAAATTCAACGGTGACCATGAATGAATGAATGAATGAATGAATGTATGGATAGATGGATGTTTTCTTCGATGATTCGGCTTGCAAAGAGGAATGAATGTTTGTTAAAATTGTCGAGCAGCGATGCGCAATAAGAGACATTTATCTGCACACTGAAAACAAAACGAAATAAAATAAAGTAAAAAAATAATAAAGAATGTAACTATTGTTCGCGGTTGATGTACATAAAGAGAGTTGGTGTGAGCTTGATGACCTGTTGGTTGATTTTGCGATATGTTAAACAGAATTACCACGTTATCGTCATTGGTTTTGATTCACACCTTCGCTTTTTACTCATCATACAATATGTAATGCATGTGTCGGTGGGAGTTGATGTTGCCGTTATTTTCATTATATTATGAGAGTAAGAATAGGTCGAACAAAAGACCTCGAAATTTTTCTTTTGAATCATGAAACCAGCGCAATAACATTCACTACTTATTCACGGGGATGCTTGACAACCCACACTACACGACTGCGTTGTGTACTTTCACTTGAGTGAACGTAATCGCACTATACTTGTATTGAATTTATTCAGTCTCCTTTGTTCCATCATACTAAAGCTTGTGTGTGTATGTGTGTGTGTGTGTGTGTGT
>CAJUYH010000484.1:0-65359 GCA_910591685.1 Galerucella tenella | reverse complement strand
CTGGACAATTTTAATGGCAGTCGTTTCTGAATGCTCGTTAATAATTTGAAGAGCCCGATCTTCCAGTGGTAAGCGATCATTTGAATGGAGAAGGGCATACATACGTCTGGCTTCTAAGGCATTCATTCATTCGTTATGGTTGTGCTCAACAGCCTTGGCACCTGAACTGAATCTTTCTACTATCTCCATGTTATCTTCCTCAATTCCAAAAACTTCGTATCCTCTATATAGGCTACTAGTTTAACTGGAGGGATTTTCAGTAGTTGTCATGGTTGTATTAATTCCTCCCCAAAGCACTTCCGTCTTTGTAAGATCTCACAGGAGCAGAACATAGCCTCTCTTTTTTTTCGGCCGAGATGGAACACTTATGTTCGACTGGGTCCTTAACCAGTACCCAGACAGTGTTGGACTCATCCCCACGGGAATGCCTACCAACCAAACCCACCTCAAACTTGCCGTTACTCCCGCCCCTGAATCACTACCCTAGCATACTTCAAGACGGGCGGCGGTCCCTCACACACTCTCCGTCATCTTCTCCCTTCTATCTATCATTCCTACCTCTCACATGCCATGTCGAGTCCTTATTTTTCCCTCGCATTACATCTGCTTACCCACCCCACACTTCCGCGCCATACAGCATACTCTGCTCTACCATCCCACCAATTACCCACCTCTTCCACTCCCCCGGTACTTTCACATAGCCTATTACTATTGACTAATCTTTATTAGAAATGCAGTTTAGCTAATCCTGGCTAGGATCCATTACTGCATCTTCTACTCACTGCTGCAGACAGCGTATTCTTAACACCTCTCACTTATCTCTAACTTTTGCAATCCCTACAAATTCTACCTAATATGTATATTATTTAGTCCATACAGATAAAACCACAAAAACTGGGTAAACAATGCATTTGACTAATATACACCTTGTTAACCTCCTTTTCATCCCGCGCTTCAGCTAATAGAATCAAAGCGCTGATAGGTGCCAGATAATACACACTAACAAATGTACGAACCAGATTGAACGAATTCATGATAAAAAATAACCAAAAGAAGTAAAAAAAATCTCTATTTAGATCCTTACTTATCTCTTGGATCCAATGAAATATTAAATAGAGTTTAACCTCGTATATACATACCCACACACAAGTATTACATCGTAAAAATACAAATGGATGCTTCAGGTAATGATTAAATTTTGCAGAGACTCAAGCCAATCCAAAACGTGATCTGAAAATGTAAGAAGTGCCGTATCGATGGGTTATTCTTGTGACACTTGCAGATACGTGACTTTTTACAGGTTCTAGTATACAACAATATCGAAAGAAACAGAAAAAACAACGGACGTCTTCATAGATCCATCTCCGTGACTGCCTTATGCATGAACAAATTTAGATGAAAATTCGTTGGTGAAGGTTGCGGATAGAATCGCTGTTGGAAAATGTCACGAAAACTCTACGACAAGTTTCTTTTTATTCATCTTTCGAATAGTAACTTCAATTATTCAATTCAATACCAACTTTGTTCTACGAAGTGCTTTAGATTTTGATGTAAATAGCCCTTATGGTGATATTTACAAGTACAGTTTAGCATTCTTTTGAAGCTATCAACGGAATGCGGCTGAAAATATTCGATATTGCCATAAATAAGTATGGAAGACGGAAATAAATATGTGATAGTAATTATTGGAAAATGATACTGGATGTTAAAAGGTAGACATGTGTCCAAAGATAATTGGTTTCTCTCAATCTGGCAAAGCCATGCGAAAATTATATTAACACCTACAGCGAACGAACATAATTGGTAAACATCGTCCCATTGCAATGCAACCATATAATTTGCTTTTGGTAAGCGCGTGCGTGTGTTCTCCTTCAACCAGCACAAAGACGTGCCTGTCTGGGTATCGCGAAAACCATGAGAAATACTCCTGTAGCAGTACTTTTAGACTGCGTGTGAATATCATGAGTGTTGTGTCGTGCCAATTTTGGATACGAGTACCTAGTTCATTCGAGATATGGATTACAGACCAAAAGGAATCGACTGAGGAATATCTCAGTACCATTAGACAGAGACAAACATGGCACACCGATGGATCTAAAACTGCAAATGACACTGGGTTGGGAATATACAAAGCACTGGGTGACAGCTATAGATTAGATTCGAATTGGAGTGGCTCTTTGTCCTATCCCACTGCGACCTTCGCAGATCTATTTTGGTCCTTCCCATATTAAGAGCTCGATATCTAGCTTTTTTAATTTATTCTTTTTATTAGACTTATTAGCATGGATACCGCCTCCCTTGCGTAGCTCTCTGTCCTCGGTTTTTCTTCTCCGAGTAAGTGAAATCGCACACTTGCTATGCCTTCGCACTCACATAGTAGGTGGTCCGCGGTTTCGTCTTTTTCTTGACAGAACCTGCATAGACTGTCATCTGCTAGGCCAATTGTGTGCATATGCATCCTCAGCCTACAATGTCCGGTCAGCATTCCTGTCATCATCCTCGTCGCTTCTCGACTTTGACATAGTAGGTCGTGAGACAGTTTGGCCGGTGGGGCTTTTTAGGAATAATTCAGCGTGCCTTTGTCCTGGGGTGTCATACCACCATCGCAACGCCTGGTTGTTTATTCATTTGTAGATGCTCTCCTTACTTGGGCATTTAGCTATTCGACAGGAAGGTCCTGGCTCTATCATGACCTCCGTTGCTTCCTGCTTGGTTAATTCATAAGCCTTTCCATGTCTTTTTATTCCTTGGTAACCTGGTACCTAGGTCACTCTATTATGACTACCTAGTTTGTTGAGGGCCTTGCGACACTCCCACACCAGATTTAATGTAAACGGAAAAACTACACCTTTCAGGTGAAGGTGGTCAATATTGCAATGTTCGACAAAAAACAAGAGAAGATGGAAAGGATATCCGTATCATGTCAGACAGTCAGGTGGTAATCAAAGCGATCTTGAGCCAGAAAGTGACGTCTAGACTGGTATGGAAATGCTTAGAATTAGAGACGTTAGCTTAGTTAGAGTACTTTGGTACTAGGTCACCAGGGAATCGAGGGTAATGAAAAAGCTAGAGAGATGGTCAGAAGATATACAGCCTGAACCAGGACAGATTCTTGCTATACCAGAAACATGTTACCAGGATTTGAAGAGCGGGAAGCAGCATTGAAGTTATTGACAAATGCATGGATAAACCTTCATAAAAGAATCATGTCTGAAACGTACTGCGCATTCTGTGCAGGAATCAGCAATATTAGATCGAAGAAAACATTCTACAAGTTGATTTAATTCATGTGATTGGTATTTTCTGGTACAACTACCAATTTTTTAAATAAATTTTGATGGTATTCCGTTATAAAACTTTATCTCAAACTGCACTATTACTCGTATTGAGATGATTCAGTTCTTTTAAATTTCTGTTATAAATTATTCATTAGCACCCTAAAAGAAGGTATAAAAAATATAAAACGAAAAGTGAGTCGGCGATGACGTATATTGTATCCAAAATAATCCAATTCATCCAGTAAAGAACTCGGGACTGACAATATTTTGCGGTCATTGTATCTTTCTTGGACGCGATACGTCTTCAGGGCCTTAGCCCATGTCACCACCTAACCTAATAAATTTTCGACCAGAGGGATATTCCGCAGCCTTCTATTGTGTGAGTTTAACTGAAATTTACAGGGATTCTTGTTGTTTCATTGGCATTACTGATGTTTTTTTTTTTCATTAATTTCTCAGCAGGGTAGGCGAAATTTACCATTATTTTTTCATCAAATTGGAATTATTGCGATACATATTATTGAAAAAACAAATAAGGTTGTTTTATATTACGGAGATGTTAAGTCTGGGATTAATTTTTCTGTATAAAATTGTGCAAAAATTGTTACATAAAAAGTATATTCAAAAATCGAATGTTTCAATCGATATAATACAAAATATTATCAGTAATAATATATCAAGAGAGTGAGAATAAATTTAAAATAATTTGACAGATTTTTCGAAAACTTGTTGCCAGACAATAGTCACGAGTGCCCGCAGGGCTCGAGTGGCTATCAGTGGCTATTTCCAAATGGCAACAAGTTTGAACAAAATCTGTCAAATCATTTTCTAATTTATGGAACTCGCGAGTTATATTTGACTAGATTATTTCTGGAACTTTAGTTCTTTACGTCAGGTTAGGTTTGAGCGACCACGGGTCGCAATGCAAAAGATCTGTCCATTACGTTACGTTATGTTACGTTGCTTCGTTATGTGCCTTGCTATGCTTCGGCCGGGAATAGAACCCGGTCCGCCCGCGTGGCAGGCGAGCATTCTACCACTGAACTACCGATGCTACATTAAAATTCTATGCAAAACTGGTATTCGAAGTGCTGGTGATCTACTTGAATTTTTTCGGATAAATTTTTACTATTCCATAATTTTTTTGCGCGATTGATCTTTTTTGTTTATTTACAGCATCGGTTGTCAGGACGGTAGGTTGTGTTTACTGGTGTCTAAGTTTAACACGTCGGATGATTCACCTACCGTTCAGACGTCGAAAAGTAATAAATAGCATAAAAGCAATTTCACCAAAATGCAAAATATATTATAAACTGATCAAAAAGTATAAATGTCACTCTTGACATTTCGTTCATATCGAAGAAATTCAAATTATTTTATTCGGAATTTATTTCAATACGATCTCGCAAAAAATGGTATAAGCATCTCGAACGTTAAGGGTAATTACAACGTTTGCATGTAGATTCCTCTCGTGAAATTGGACAAAATAATATGAGGATTAAAGGGTCTAGCACATTTACTTTTCGGAATACAGGGTGTTGAAATTTTGAAAACCTGAATGTTTCAATTCGATAACTTTAAAATGGATGGATAAATTGATTTGACATCTGGCAGCTTGTTTATAAATGTAAAAGGGCATATTTTGATAGAAATAGTAGTTTGTGCAACTAGTGTGGATATGATGGCCATATCGCACGAGGACGAAGTTTGAGCACGTCGCCGTAGGCGGAGTTCTCAATCGTTCAAGTGCGATATGGACAATCCACACGAGTCAAACAGCATATTTTCTCTACGACCCACAAAAAATCTAGAAAATAAAAATTTCTATAAACTGTAATATAACTTCAAATTAAAAATTTGACAATTCAATTTTATGTTTCCACCAATGTTTTTGTGGTAAACGTACAGTTCTTGAATGTCCAATTTGTATAATGCTACGGTTTTCCTTTTAAAATATACGATGCTGTTATAAGTAGATGTTGCCAGTCGGATTCCCTCATGAAGGGTACCGTACCATTATCTATAATAATGAATATTCTGCTTAATATTTCAAAAGTCTACCTGTTGTTATTAATATCAAGCAGAATAATTATTTAAAAATAGAATTAACAATAAGAGAAAATTTCTTCACGGGGAATCGAACCCGGGTCTACCGCGTGAGAGTCTGGTTTGCTTTTTGCTGCCGGGAGCACTGCAGCCTATTGGCTTATTGTACTCTGCTCCCATATTTAGTCCACCCATCCAGTTATCCCCGTACCTTCGAGTAGACGGTATAGGTCCATTGGATGTGTGCCATATACTTCAGGTGGCACATTGGCCTCTCCGAAGATTGCCCGTCTCCTCGAGTGCAGTGCCTCACAGTCAGACAAGATATGGGTCACGGTCTCGTTCTCCATGCCACATAGTCTGCAGCTGAGGTCCCCGTTATATAACCCCATTTTATGCAGGTGATCTTTTAACGGGGTATGACCTGTTAGATAACCTGCAATAATTCTTAGCTTATTCCTGCTGATATTCAGTAGTTCTTTGGCCCGCTTTGCACATGTGTCACCTATGAAGGTTTTGCTGTGTACCTGTTTCGGAGTGTTCCTCCAATGAAGTCTATGTTGGCTTTGTACCCATTTTTGTATTTGCGCTCGGACTACCTTTTTCTGGTCTGGTTTGCTTACTACTCGACCACCGAGGAATATACAAATTGTTTATCAATAACGTCAGATGTATTACATAATTTTTGCTTAAAAGGAACTGAAGTTCCTACCGTGTGTCCCGCGACACGTTCTACCTTTTTTATTCACAAATTCTTACAATAAAAAAGATCAATAAAACTATCATAAAATTATTGAAAAATTCATTTCAATTAATTATTACAATATACCTACGAAAATATCGTTGACACATTGTGAATATATTAAAAAAATTAACAATTCAAATTAGTACAATGGAAAACGCAATTATTAATAGTATATTATTAAACGAGCAATTTATGATAGCCATTATTCACGCTGGATGACGTTCGCGTCACGAGCCGCAGGCTAGGGGCGCAAGTCACCCGAGTGAATATTGGCCATAAATTGCGAGTAGAATACTATATTTTGTCCACGACCCTTGATTTCTTTATTAAATAAAAGTCAACTAACCTCCAGTTCATGAAGTTATAATATGTAGATTTTCGATTTTTCTGGCAGCAGTCCTATAGTCGTTAATTTCGCCGCTTTTTTTTATTTCAGTTGGTGTACAAGAACGTTCACTTCCACTATCCGAATTCAATGAATTCATCGTTGCAGTAATATAGCAAGTTCGTAACAATTTGGTATTACTAACGTCAAAATTAAATAATTTGACATATATAGAGATGGGCGATACTGTGTAAAGTATCAATACAACGTACCGTTATAAATATATTGTTTTGAAATACTTAATATTAGAAAATATCGTTATGAAAAGTATCAATACTAAAGATTTCGATATTTTATCGATACGATATATTTCGGAAACAAATTTTGTGAACAATATACACAGATTTAAAAGTTTATTTCATATTGTACCCCTATCTCTAGTCGTGAATTATGAACAATAATACACTCCAGTGTATTATGATCCATAATTCACTCTAGTAGATATATGGGTACCATATACCTTTTGTTAGGAGGTAAAATATCGACTTATTATTAGGTGGTCGTGGACAAAAATATTTCTAGACTCATTATTTATCGAGGATTTGGAATTGCTTGTTATATTAAGTGTTTCCTCCTGCGTATTTTCTCTAAGATTATTTATTATATTTGAATGATGGTCTTGGTTCAATTGTAAGTATGGTTTAATCGAACTTGCAGAATCATGACCAGTGACCTTGATTAGCTCTTGCTCTCCCACACCAGCTTTTGAAAGGTTACTTACTGCACTCCACCTGGTAGAATGGTAAGCTATTTTTTAAGTAACTGTGAATTTATTCCCACAGGAACGTTTTTATACCAAGAACCATGAGTTTGCCAAGCCGGATTTGGAGTAAGGAACAAGCGTTCGGTTTTAATATCTTCTTCACGTTTACCCATTAGTTTTTCAAAAAGACGAACAGGGCAAATATCTGGGTTATTTATGTTTGGAGTCAACCATTAAGCTATCAGCGCACCTTTGTGCTCCACCCTGTGCAGTTTCTGTAAAGATGGGATTGTATTCAATGCGGCCAGTATTTAATCTTATTACGTCGGTTTCTTTTTTAAAATAATGAGCTAAGCATTTCGTAGCTTCTCCTCTCCTCCAAGCTAGTTCATACGATGCAACGTGGAAAATAGTTAAAAATTTGCAACAATTCTGTATTAGAAAGTGCCACAGAACTTTGTTTGTGCTTTTCAGGATGTTTTTGTGAAATTTTTCTTTTTGCATTCCGAGCATTTTTGAATTCTACATCATGGAAAGGATCAAAGGACCTGTTATACTTATTAAAGTAAAGTTCTTGAACTAATTTTGCCGTTTCGTTCCACATTGTCTTTATTACTGCTTCTTTATAATCATTTCCGTCTTTTCTTTTCATGTTTTGAGCCCAATCTTTCAAAATCAATACCAGAGTAGCTGTTGTAGTAGATTGATCCAGAATATAATTTCTTTCTTTGGTGAAGGTCTTAAAGTATCTCCATACAGACTAATTACTTATTACTACTTACTTAGGTACTAAACCGATAATTTTCACCCATTTTATATATCGCGTTGACACAATTAGGTGATTATTTTGACAACTATCTGACACTTGCTAGGCAAATGAAAGCCACAGTGATTATTCCCGAGAATTATCAAAGGTAATACCACGAGTACTTCAAATTTTATCGATAATCTTTTCTTTTCCATGAAAACTTATTTATTTGGCAAAAATATGAAAACAAACCGATTGATAAAATCACGAGTCCGTTAGGACGAGGGATTTTATCTAAATTCGGTTTGTTTGAATGTTTTTGCCTCAAATAAACAAGTTTAAGTGATGAAAATAAAAAATTATGTGATAAAAATTTGAAGAGCGAGTTGTATTTGGGAAGATTATTTTTTTCAACAATTGAACATTTTGTATTACCTGAATGTCTAATATTCTCTTGGGTGATGGCACTGAATCGCTTTGTGTTCATTTTTCAATAAACTTCGAAGCACTTTTAGTTGTCAATAACGTCAAATTTGAAGTGAAATATGGCATTACTTATTCTTTTTTCTCTTATTCTTTTGGGAATCGAACCACAATATTGTTTTTTATTTTTTATTTCGAAAAATAATTTTTGGTCCCTGTTCCTTGTGGTGTATCCATCATTCTTCAAGATTATAATTTGAGGGAATTGAGCCAAAATCTTTTTTTCCACAATAATCAACAAATTTATATTCATTGTGCTGTTCCGAGTATAGGTATGGTGAAGATGAAGTTGGACATTACGTATTTATTTTTGAAGGTGGTAGATATTTGAGAATTATATAATTTGAGCTTACACGATATCAAAGAAAAATGAAGCGTATTTTCCACTATCCAAACGTGTGAGATAGTGAACAAGGGCGTATCCAGGACTTTTTTCTGAGAGGAGCAGAAGGGGCGGACGGGCATATCCTTGAAGTATCATACTTGAAGCATTTTTATACAAGTTCAAGTATGTATAAGAAGGTTTATGAAAGTGTCAAAACAATAGCAAAATAGAATGTTTACAGTGTGTATCAAGTTGAAAACCATTTTCTCCTATTCAAATAATTAAATATTCATATCTTAAACAATACTAACTATGGATGTCAAGATATTATAATTAATGTTTTACAAATTTAAATATTACTTTTAAAAAGTAGACCGTTCTCTTAGATGAAACATCTACTTCTCAGGCTATATGCTCCAGCAGACAATCAATTATTACACTTCTAAGTCAAACGGGGTTGGTATATCTGCAAGATATAACCATGTAATTGGAAGGGACAATATCATTTGCAGACCAGTTTCTGTGTATTTGCGCCTCATCAGTACAAGGTAGATCTATATACGTCCAGAAGCTCTAAGGTCATGATTCTGGACTGAAGATAACGCTGAAATCACATTAACACATTTACCCTATAGGCCAGTCGGTATGGGTCATTTTAGACCAAAAGTACAAGTAATTAGCAATACGGCTGATTTTTTTTCATAAGAACCATGAAATATGTAGATTTATATAAAAAAAGTTTACCAGTCTATCGATCTTCTAAGCTGGATAAAAAAAATTAATAAACTTTTTTTAATATTTCACGCTGGGAGGGAATAAAAATGACCACCGTGTAGGAAGAGTGTTTTGCAATAAAAAAGGTCTCATGCGTTTTTTTTCGTCGGATCAATGGTTTGTCCGGAAAAAATTCGGTAAACTAAGTGTGTGTTCCGCATCCGCGCGACTCTGCTGCACGGCGGAAGCGGAATAAAAGGTAATAAAATAATTTTTACATATTTTCATTGGAAAAAGGTATGCTAAAAATTATATCTCAAAATTATATATTAATCATCTTTTATACCTTCTCACTATATACATTTTGTTCTTTTGAATATTGATCTTTATATTACAGGAGTATCAAATTTTATTTTGAAAAAATAAAGAAGATTCCTGTCCGAATCTATAAAAATTGCTATTTTCGCTTATAATACAAAAAATCATTGAATCCAAAAATGTATGTGAACTAATTAATTTTTTAATCATATATTAGTGATCTTAGAAGTTTCCCCAATATTTCTACGCAAACCCCATCAAAATAACTCCAGTTTTATTGAAGCTACAGTCCTTAATATATATATATATTTGCTTGTAAATTCAAGATTCCTAAAATTTACCAGATAATGAAAAGTGCCGTTTCCATCCTTCGAAAAAAATTTTCAATGGCACCTTATTATATAATATATTTTTTATTGAGATAGTTGGTTTTTGATTAGAATATATTTATATTATACAGGGTGTAACAAAAAGGTAGGTAATAAATTTAATCATACCACATATTCTGTGGCTAAAAATAACTCGATCCAACTCAAGTTACCCCAGTACAAATGTGCATGCGAAAAAAGTTATAACCCTTCGAAATTACCAAATGAAAATAGATTTTTTCAAATATCTCGACAGTTGTTCGACATATTATAATGAAAGTTGACAAGTGGCTTTCTTATGATAAGAGCATCATCTTAAAATAAATTGAGAACTTATTGCACCCCGTTAAAAATTTATGGGAGTTGAGATCCCCTAAACCCCCCAAAATTTTTGTGTACGTTACAATTTAATGCTTATTGTGGCACCATTATTCAAACACATTATTTTTTAAACTTTTTTGCCCCCTGGCACTTTTTACAATTATCAGTTTTTATCGAGATACGGCCTATTTTTCATTATGCTTAAAAAATTTCGAGTAACAAAAATGAAAGTGAATTAAAATGAATTTTTTCGAGGGGTCCCAAATTTTTGATTGAATCTTATTTATTTACAAATGTGTAGTTTTTATTAGATGGTCGAAATGGCCCCCATTTTCTTAAATACACAATCGGCACCGTTTTACTAACGAAAACTGAATATTCTGGAAAATCAATGGCTTCTGACGATATCTAATTGCAGCCTCAAGGATTCTAATCCTCAGTTGTTGTTCGCTTATGATTTCTACAGCATACACATCGTTCTTCATGCAACCCCAGACGCTAAAGTCGATAGGGTTCAGATCTGGACCTCTGGGTGACCAAGCAATAGGTGCATCAGGACCCCTTCCAATCCAGCGTCCAGGATATTGCTCGCAAAGATGTTGCCTAACTTCGCGTAATGTGCTGGAGCACCATCATGTAAGTACCACATATTTTGCCTTATTCTGAGATTTACCCCAAGTACTCTGGTAATTCGTTTTGTAAAAATTGCGAATAATTTTCACCCTTTAATTTGTTTGGAAGAAATACTGGCCCTATTAGATTGTAGTCCACAATTCCTAGCCAAACATTGACTTTGAACATTCTTTGGTGATGAGTGACTTTTTTTCCATGAGGGTTTTCTTCTGCCCAGATGTGTTCGTTATGGTGATTCGTAATGCCATTTCTGTTGAAGGTGGCTTCGTCAGTAAATAAAATATGGTTAATGAAGTTGGCATTCCGAGTGTTTTCCGTCAACAACCAATCGCAAAATCCCATTCTTTTAGGATAATCTTAATCTAGCAACTCTTTAACAGTTGTTAAATGATAAGGATGAAGCTGCTGTTCCTTTATTCTTCTCCAAACCATCATGTGAGACAGATCTAATTGCGCAGCTACTACTCTTGTACTACTTTGAGGGGTTTCTCCAATTGCATCCAAAATCTCCTCATCGTCTGCATCCACTTACGGACGACCACTATTACCAGCAAGTTGTGGTCGTAATGGAGAGAAATAATCGACGACCTGGTGTATTTCGATTGGGATATTTCTCCGCATAAAACCTTGCAGCTGCTGCGCTATTTCCCCGGCATTCACCTGTGTTATCAAAATTATCGATAAGTATCTTAAATCTCAATTCAACATGACGAAACTCACCCAAAATTAAATGCATATCTTCCATTTCTGAAAACGTGTATTCCATTGTTATTAGAAAAGTTAGTTCCTCTCAAACACACAAAAGTTGAAAGCTTCAAATGTATTATCGACAATTGTTGATCCAATTTCTAATTGTATCCTTAGTAACAACGGTTGTTTACTAAATAATAATACGCAGTTTTTGAAGCCTAATGAAAAATAGACCGTATCTCGATAAAAACTGATAATTGTAAAAAGTGCCAGGGGGCAAAAAAGTTTCAAAAATAATGTGTTTGAATAATGGTGCCACAATAAGCATTAAATTGTAACGTACACCAAAATTTTGGGGGGTTTAGGGGATCTCAACTCCCATAAATTTTTAACGGGGTGCAATAATTTCTCAATTTTTTTTTAATGATGCTCTCATCATAAGAAAGCCACTTGTCAACTTTCATTATAATATGTCGAACAACTATCGAGATATTTGAAAAAATCTATTTTCATTTGGTAAATTCGAAGGGTTACAACTTTTTTCGTATGCACATTTGTACTAGGGTAACTTGGGTTGGATCGAGTTATTTTTAGCCCCAGAATATGTGGTATGATTTATTACCTGCCATTTGCTAAAAATGATCATGTGCTATGACAAAAAAAGTGCCAACTCAAAGCAGACACTTTCCTCTTCAAAACGCCCTGAAACAATTATTTATATCTACATTATAACTGTGCAATAGTTTATAATGTACTCCGCCGCGCTCCAGAAAATAGAGTCGCGCGGATGCGGAACACATACTTAGTTCACCGATTTTTTTCCGGACAAACCATTGCTCGGATGAAAGAAATGCAACAAACCTTTTTTGTTGCAAAACACTCCCTCTACACGGTGGTATTTTTTTATTTTTCTCTCTCTTTCCCCAAGCACAAAATAATAAAAAATTTCGAAAAAAAAGTTTTTCGATTTTTCTTTCCAATTAGGGAAATCGATAGACTGTTGAAGTTTTTTTTTATATAAATCTACACACTTTGAGGTACTTATGGAAAAAAAATCAGCCGTTTTGCTAATTACTTGCAGTTGTTACCCCTATCGTTTGGCCAGTGGGGGGAATGCTAAGAATTACTAATTACAAAACCAAAATTTATAAAAAAACCATCTCAGTTTTGATAAACAATTGTATGATACTTTCTAGACCCCCACAAATTTGATAATTACTTTTCAAAAAGTAGACCACTCACCAAGAAGAAACATCTACTTCTAATATACTATTATCTTGACATCTATTCATTCATTCATTCATTCAAACGTTTGGGTTGTGCTCAACAGCCCGGGCACTTGACCTAAGTCATTGTACCATTCCCAATGTTATCTACTTCCACTCCAAAAGTTTCGTGTCCTCTATATAGGCCACTAGCTTATTTGGGGGCTTATTTGACATCTAATGATAACACGTTGTTTAAACAAAAGTTTTGCATTTGCTTTACCATGTTTACTAACTAATTTGGGTTGGCATTTCTTCTGCCTAGTTATGGGTCAGATTGCCAAACGTTGCACACAGCTGTTTTAATACTACTGACAGCGACATTTATCAGTTTTCTGTTAATCCATTCAAAACTATCCATTAGCTCAATATTTATTTACCATTGTTTGTTGTTGCTTATTGTTCCATTTCCAATAAATTATTACATCCCAAAAAGATATTTGCGACTTTTATTTGACGAGCAGAATTTAAAGTCCATGCTCAATGAAATTTTCATAGTTCTCAGGCAAAATCTTATTTTCAAAATATATTTACACTCTTCAGTTTCACATACATTATTTATCCTCAAATTATTAACAAATTTAAAGTAAACAATTCTTTATAACCATACATTTTTTCACAATAATGTGACTACTTTCGCCTTGGTCCTAGGCTATTGATGATTCGATATTTATAAATGGATCCACGACAACTGCGAGTACAATACATATTTCCCGTAGGTAATTGTCAATTAGTTCAAAAAGTCTGAACCAGAGATAACATACGTCTGAACGCGATCCTCACGGAGCACACACAAATCTAGTTACTTCCAGTGGTGTATTTGAAATTCCATGAAATACTTCTCCTATTTTAAAATCAAGGTTTCTATAGTCGGGCCGCTTTTAGTTTACCACTAGATTAAGACATTGGATTTGCTGACGATGTGGCTATAGTAGTTACTGTAGCTAGAGCATATGATCTGGAGATAAATATGGATGAAGCAATGTGGAAAGTGAATCGATGGCTTGTGAACAGGGGTATGGAGCTAGCACCAGAAAAGCAGAGATGACGGTATTGGTAGGGCCCAGAAGGAAAGAAGTGAGGCTCCATTTGGGGAGTACGATGATAGCACCTAGG
Organism: Galerucella tenella; assembly: GCA_910591685.1. Lineage (NCBI taxonomy): Eukaryota > Metazoa > Arthropoda > Insecta > Coleoptera > Chrysomelidae > Galerucella > Galerucella tenella. The sequence goes on along the minus strand of CAJUYH010000484.1, from coordinate 51,221 downwards.
GAGGAACTGAAGTACTTGGGTATATGGCTAGGGTCAGGAATGAACTTTAGGAGGCACCTGGGTGAGACCATCAAAAAAGCTAGAGAGGGTCTCAGCACTTGGAAGGGTGCTGCCAAATGTAGAAGGGCAACCGGAGTGCAGAAGAAGATTGTTATGGGAGGTGGTGAAATCAATCCTTCTTTATGGAGCACCAATTTGGAAGGATATATTTGGGGTGAACAAATATAGGAGGGAGCTAATCAGGGTACAGAGAGGAATGTTGCTGCGCGTGGTGTCGGGCTACCGAACGATATCGGACATAGCACTTGAGGTAATTGCAGCAGTACCTCCTATAGATTTGCTGATCGAGACAAGGGTGAACGAACATAGGAGAGGAAGGGAACAAAGAAAACAGATAGAGAAGGAGATGATTGAAAAATGGCTAACAAGGTGGGAAGAGGAAACAGTGAAGGGAGAGTGGCCGGATTAAAGATCTGAGGAGTTGGTTAGAATGTAAGCACAGGAAGATGGATAACTTCATAAGTCAAGCTCTGTCGAGACACGGGTCGTTCCGATCGTATACCAAAAAATAAGGAAAACAGAGGATGATGAGTTCATATATTGTGAGGAGAGGGATGATGCAGAGCACATCCTCTTCACATGCATACGATGGGACTCACCAAGGAAAGAGGCGGAGAAAAAAGTAGGATGGGAGCTGGGAAAAGATAATTTTATCAAGAAAATGGTGGAGATAAAGGAAAATTGGCAAATAATATCGGGGTACGTGAGAGATGTGATGATTGAAAAAGGAAAAAGAAGAAAGAGAGCATCAATGAATGACACGGTGAAAGAAATACAGGAGAAGATATTTCCCCCAGGGGTGGTTCCAGAAGTGGAAAGCGGGAATAAGGAGAAAGGGGTGGTTCTAGTGCGGTCGGCTCTGGTCGGGGACAATGCGACTTGGTAACTCCACTCGTCGGGCGACCGAGTGGAATTGGCACCCGATTGGTTAGAGTCCAAAACTCCCGGAGAAAGGCAGAACGAGTACCCGGGACCTGAGAGCAGGTTTCCACCCATCAACAAAAAGGAAAAGAAGAACTCTATATTTATAGCGATAAGGTGTTGTGTTCGTCGGAAATTTAAGCAGTACTCAAGCGTTATTTTTACCAGACTTGTAACAGAAAACACATGGTGCGTTTTTTTATGAGCAGACTGCGCGCCATTTAACAAATGTCTCTAGATATAGTCAGGTGAAGTCAGGTGAAAATAACGTTTGAGTATAAGGTACTGCTGAAATTTCCGACGAAGCCAACACCTTATCGCTATAAACTTCTAATCCGAAAGTGGTAAACTAAGAGCGGCCTGACCATAGTGATATTTTATTTTATACAAGGTATTCAATAATAAAAGAAATGTCATTTACACGTTCTTCAAGTTAATAATGTTGTAATGGCAACTGAAGAAAATACTCTTCTTGAAAGTTTGGTTTGAAGAGGTAAGAAAAAAAATTGTTTGGTTTTCGATAAATTTTACTATGTTCTTACGTGATTTTCCAGCTAAACATGATGTGATAACGACGTAGACGTTCCACTGTCTGATTTTGTGATATATAGATATATATATATATATATATATATATATATATATATATAAGAGAAGGAAATTCGTAGACAATGGCACAATGTAACCGAGAGTTTTCCCATGCAGTTTTCATCCCGAATTCCGCTTTTCTCGGCTGTCATCTCGAGATGACGACGTTTTCTAAATACGTTTCAGGAAAACGCCGACCGCCATTAGAAGATAATAGAAGGAATTTCTCGAGTCTTTGTTAGTTTTATTTCATAAATTCAATTTCTATATAAAGTTTTTTTTTCATTTTTTTATTGCACCTTTTGGTGAAGTTGGGAACACTTATTGACGTAGAGATTCTTTAATAGATCTAATATACTATATAAAATTGGGCTTCTCGTTTATACGGGTGATAATCAAATAATCTAGAAAATTGTAATAAAATAGAAAATTGTAAAAACAAAGAATAGCTGACACCTGTAAGGATGCATTTGTGGAAGTTTTATTGGTCACTGCTGATTGATTTCCACTTACAGAGATATCTATAAATACGGGAAGAAGAACTGAAGAGGAAAAACAGAAAACAAAAGTGATGACCACAGGATCGAAGGATGAAGAAATTATTTTAAGGATACAAGAAGAAGAAATCGAGCAGGTAGACGTATTTGAATACCTTGGTATAAAAATAAATAAAAACGGAAATGCAGATATTCAAATAAATAAAAGGATCACCAATGCATCAAAACTGTATCATCCATTATCATTTATAGGAAAAAAGGAAACCAGTGCAAAAACCAAAATTACAGTATATTAAACACTTTATCAGCCAATCCTTACTTATGGAAGTGGAAGCTGGATATTATCACAGCAATCTAAAAGTCGAATCCAAGCAATGGAAATGAAATATATGCGGAGAGTGAAGGGTATAGCACGAAGAGATCGGATGAGAAACGAGGATGTGAGGAAGGAACTGGAAGTAGAACCAATACTAGAATTATTAGATAAACAAAAGCTTAAGTGGTTCGGACACTTAGCAAGAATGAGCAACAGACCAGTCAGAGATGTGTGGGAAGCCCAAGTAAATACAAAAAGGAAGAGAGGAAGACCTAAGAAAACTTGGAAGCAGGAAGTTGCAGAACTACTGGAAAGAAAAAATATAAAATGGGAAGAAGCAAAAAAGATGGCAAAAAATAGGAACATTCAGTTAACTGCTGCCAGGCTTCAAACGTCCTATGAACTATGTTATGTTCGAACCAACCACCATAGCTACAAAACCTTCCAAGTCTGTCTTCGTTGTATTCGATGCTCTAACTATTCAATTACCATCAACTTGAATTTTTTTCCACCCCTATGGAGCATTGACTTCACTAGAGAGCTACTAATACAAGCTTAGATCATACATAAGCAAGGAATGAAGGTCATTGAGCGAATCTGAATTATAACAGATTGTGGATAAATTAAGTGGCTTACGCAAATGAAGGATAAAGCTAGAACTTCAGGCACCAAACCCAAAAAAAAGAACATTCTGCAATAGATCAATGACCGAAGAAGAGGAGAATACTGATAAATAGAGAATTGCAGAAATGTTTAAAAATCTCATGAATATAAAAAAAGGGGAAAAACAACAGCAAACGATGGTGAATAATAAGGAAAGATAATAATTGAAACAATAACAAAAAACAAAGACGACGCTTGGAAAATATCAAACAGAGTAAGACGGGAAAAATTAAAAGAAAACATATTTAAAATTGGAACATTGAATACGATGCTGAAAGTTGGAAAATGTGCGATATTGCTCATGAAATCAAAAGATAACGAACTGATCCAATATGGAGGAGAAGCACGAGAAGCACTAATATATGATCTGATAATGAATATTTAGACTGAAGAACGCATGCAAAACGAGTGGAGCTTTGGACATATACTTCCGGTCTTTAAAAAAAGGAGGCCCAACCAAATGCAACAGTTACAGGGGTATAATGCTGCTTAACACTACATACAAGATTTTTTACCAATCTAATAAAAAAAGAACTAGATAAACAAGTGGAAACCAAATTAGGTCAATATCAACAGGGATTTAGGGGAGAAAGATCAAAGATGTAGATGTACTATTCATTGATTCTTAGCAGGCGTTTTATTCTGTCAAAAGAGAGTGGCTATTATCTGATATGAAGAACATAGGAATTTCAGAAAGTCCAATAAGACTAGTGAAAATGATAATGAAGTACTCAAGGCAAGGGTGATAACCAGATACAGGAGACATAAACATTGTAAGGCAAGGAGATAGTGTGTCTAGAACTCTTTTCAACATAACACTAGATGGGATGATTGAAGCGATAGACCTAAAAGAAATCACAGCTTCACACAAATAGTAGGATATGCTAATCATTTAGCTTCAATTACTAGAGACAAAAAATACATTCAATAACTCAGTAAAAGAGGCAGCAAAGAGGGGGATGCTGGTTAATCAAGATAAATATACAAAGTATATGCAAATTTCAAGGAAGACAGACAACGCTACCACTATAAATGGAAGAGATTATACTTTTCAAATAGTTAATCATTCCAGATACCTGAAGCGACCTGATGGCACTTTCACGACCTCTAGAAAAGAAACGTTAGAGTTTTTGATTACAAATCACTTTCCTGGAAGTTTAACTCTGGATAACAATCGACCTCCGCACTTTGAGGGCGCTAGGCGGCCAGAAAATATCGATTGGGAGGCTGCCAAGGAAGTTATCACAGCACCGGCAGTTGAATGGGCAATCAAATCTTTTCAGCCTTTCAAATCTCCCGGTGAGGATGGCATATTTCCAGCTCTGCTGCAAAATGGACTGGAATTACTTTTACCCATCCTCATTAAACTGTATAGAGCTAGTCTGGCGTGGAATTACATACCACCCACTCCACAGTCAGACCAATTAGCCTAACATATTTCCTTTTTGAAGGACTTGAAAAAGCACTGGATTGCTACATCAGGCGGGTAGCTTTATATAATTCCTTCCTTAGCATCCATCAATATGCTTATCAAACTGGCAAATCAACAGATTTAGCGTTACACAACCTTGTTGAGAAAATCACACAAACCCTTAACAACAAGGAGATTGCGGTAGCCATATTTCTTGACATTGAAGAAGCATTTAACAATGCACTATCGACCTCCATTGGTTCAGCTTTGACTGAAAAGGGCATTAAACCAACCATTACTGGTAAGGAAGGGTAGCATATTTATAATATCCTCCAAAAGACGTTGGACGATGTCCACAGTTGGTGTCAGAGGGAACAGATGTCTGTTAACCCTGGCAAAACTGTAATAGTTCCCTTCACTGGAAAAAGGAAGTTGGAGGATCTTCCACCACTTTCCTACAATGGTGAGGTTATTCCATTTGCAGCGGAAGTAAAATATTTGGGGATTATTCTAGATAAGAAACTTACTTGGAACGCTCACGTGGAAAAAGTTATCCATAAGGCCAGACTATCTTTGTGGACATGTCGCAGGAAAATCTTTGGGCTTGGGACCCAGACAAATCTATTGGATATACGTGATGATCGTTAGACCAATGATCACATATGGAGCTATTGCTCGGTGGCCAAAAGCTTTACAGCGAACGGCCCAAGCAAAGCTCTCTGGTTTACAGAGACAGGGTTGTCTGGCAATCACTAGTGCTATCAGCTCCACACCAGCAGCAGCCATGGAAATCCTTCTGGACCTACCTCCTCTTCATATATTTTCGGAAAGAGAGGTTAGATGGACAGCATACAGAATTGTACACATTTCTAAATGCACAAATCAGGCTTATCCAGAACGAAGCAGAATACTAGCGGACAGTGAAAGTCAGAGTATTCTGGGAATGACAGAAATTTCAACCTCTCTAGGATCCTATGCAACCGTATTTCAGGCGGAAATTTACGCCATTGTTTCATGTGTGGAGAGAGTGGAGCAAGCCAATCTCATACATAGAACAATAAAAAATTTCTCGGACAGCCAAGCGGCTTTAAAAGCACTTAGCTCTCGCCGTGTAACGTCTAAATTGGTTTTAGACTGCCAAAAAAGACTCTTCTCAATAGGAGAACTCAATAAAGTATTGCTGGTCTGGATCCCTGGCCATTCTGGCAAGGAAGGAAACGAGAAGGCAGACTTTCTTGCAAGGGAGGGTGCCGCACGTGTTTCTATCGGACCAGAACCTACAATTGACATCGCAATGAGTTTTGCCAAACGAACACTAAATACATGGACAGCAAGAAGAGCTTTAGACTTCTGGCATAATTTACCAGGATTGGTTCATTCAAAGGCTTTTATACATCCTTCGAAGTATGTCTCCAAACAAATGTTAGACCATAGCAGGCATGACCTACGTTGTCTAACAGGCCTTTTAACAGGCCACTGTCATCTGAATAATAATATGCTTAAACTTGGACTGTCGGAAGATCCGACTTGCCGTCTTTGTTTGGAAGATGATGAAACAGCAGAGCATATAATTTGTGCCTGCCCTGCCGCACTCGAATCAGGTATCTGATGTTTGGCAGGGTCTCCCTCTCGCCCTCGGACCTGAAATATCATTCACCAAATAAAATAATCGGCCTTGTTAAGAAGCTGAATTTGTTTGGTGAAATTTGAATAGGTGTGAGCCACAATAGACTCTTGTGAGTCGCAGTGGAGGGCCTTATAAACCCACTCACCACAAACCTAACCTAACCTAACCCTAGCTGGGAATAGTAATTGTTGAGAAGAAGAAAAGTATGGAGGTAAACGAAAGAATAATAGCCGGAAAAAAGTGTATTGGAAGTATCAGAAACTACTAAGGGACAAATGCATCAGTAAAGAAACCAACATAAAAATTAATAAAGCAGCAATACGACTAGTAAAAACGTAGGCCAGTGGAATGGTGAACCTAACTGTTAAGGATAAAGGAAATATCAGAGTCTTAGAGAGGAAAATCATGCTCCCGAATAAAGGGTACGGAAGACTATATAACTAACTAACTATAATAAGGACGATCCAATAAGGAAAATATCTTATTAAAAACCTGCAAACACCAGACCTAGTGGACGCCTCAAACTTAGTGGGAAAGATCAGGTGATTAATGATCTGAAGAAAATAGGAGTCCGCGACTGAGGTAGAAGAATAGAGGATAGGAAGGAATGTAAAAAAATTACAAAGTTGGCGAACTCCCACCGTATGCTGTGGTGAGTAGAAGATAACACATCGTATAAAAGAGATTAAATGAGCTCTCAAATATGTGGAATCTCTTATAAGAGCAACAGTGAGCACAATAAGTGTAATTATATATTATTATGTCCAATGGAGAACAGCATACTTCCTCTACACGAAACGTCTAAATCTCTAGACGTGGTCGTTTTTCTATAGCTTCCTCTTCTCCAGAATGTTTATACGCAACATCATTATTTGCCGAATCTGTATATGCAACATTACTATCTACTTTGACTTGCATAGTCGTTAAATGGGGTATTAAAAGCTTGAGTATTGAAGAAATGACCGAATACGACTTCGCGCTCACACTCACCTCTTATTTGAGGAGAAACACTAAAAATGGATGAAAATACAAAATATACGCAACTGTTTTTGTAGAATACGATGATCGCTTTTATTATAGATTTTTTTCCCACTCATACAGGGTGTGGAGCGAAAACCTTAGATTAAAAGTAACGGCGGATATATATATGTTGAAAATCTAGAATTTGGAGTTAAGTTAGGTTAGTTAGTTGAAATATAATGTTGTCTTGTAATGTTCTTCTTGTGCTGTGTTGTGCTCCTGTTATATACTTAATGTGGATAATAAATGTATTATTATTATACAATTCATTGGATTTGAAAGAATACACAAATGGAAATATCATTTGGTGCATTTGGTGGAGTTACCATTTTCTAGGCACAAAACTTTTCAAAGATCTGCCAGAAGCACTAAAATGTGAACCAAACCTTAGAAAGTTTGAGAATAGACTCAAACTGTATGTCCAACATACTTCCCGTAAAGAAATACACGATATAATTGAAAATTAAATGCAACAATTATCCTTGCGATTATCATACAGAGCTCACCTCTAGTCATAATCATCTCAAACTACATAACTTTTCCGCTATTCCAAATTCTTTCAATTCTTGAGTTTTATCCGGTGACAGTTATATACTCTGATGTATTTTTTGTCTTTTCATATTGTGTTATACCATGTTACTTGAAATATTTTACATTTTTTATACTTATATATTTTATATTTTTTATACTTACATATTTTATTTTGTATATATTCAATCTTTAAATATCTCGTACATAGTACATAATTCCTGATTCACCTATATGCATTCTCACACACAAGCAGAGTGTTCTGCTTTGTAAGTATACTTTCAATTTAAATTATATTTATATAGATAATTCTATAACGATGTATATTATTATTATTCCTATACTACTTATCTCTCATACTCATACACATTACTCTTATACTATGTCTTATTCAGCTGTATCTCTTCTGTATCTTATTTTATATTGTATAAACCTCACATAGAATTAAATTGCCTATCACGCACAAGCTGTATCTACATCAGCTTCTGTGATTATTTCTGTTTATTAATAAAATATTGTAAAACAAAAATTTCTATTATTACTTTAAATTAGGTGATCTTCCCCGAAGGGTCGAATTCCGTGAATGGTTTTAATGAAGACCCAAGAGGGAGAAAACATCATTAAAAAAGTTATAGGGTGTGATGAGGCAAAGTTTAGCAAAAATGGATCATTCAATCGACATAATTCCCATTTTTGGTCAAAGGAAAATCCACCTGTGTTACGGTTCGCCCTGAAAGAACAATCAAATTAAGTAAGAACTTTAGCTTGGATGCATAAAGGATTTATTTAGTACCTTGATAATGTTTTTAGTTATAATAATCTTAGGAATACACTAAAATATTTTCAATCAAGTGTGAGGAACAAATCCTCATTGATTGACATAAATAATTAGTTTATAGGTTAACCTTGGAGAGAGTATTTTTCAACGTACAGATGTGTCTTGATTATTTGGGACATCAGTTAGCCATTTGACCTTGACCCCGACTTAATAGGTGAAAGACCTCTTATAACCTTTCAAGGCCAATGACATTCAGGTTTTATTATGTGAATTTTTCCATTAACTGAGTCAAGTGTATCTGGGTGTAGTTATAGTATATCTTGTAGAATCCATCCTATACTGACTAACAATAGCCATAATTCATTATCTAAAACAGATGTTCATGTGTGATTTTTGGGGTGACATTCACTGAGACCTTACTTCTACTCAGTTTCTGAGGAGAGTCTCAGAAACTAGTAGTTCCTTTAGTCCTATTTCCCGGAGGAATTTTAGGATGTCTGCAGGCTTCAACTTAGGCAAATGTTCCTCTTCTATCCAGTAATCTCCCAGGTGCTGTGCTCTAGGTTTCTGGAGTGCTGTGCAGTTGGAAAGTATGTGGATGGAGGTTTCTTCTTCCATTCCACAATATCTGCATTCTTCTTCCTCCACTATTTTGAGCTTTTTCAGGTGCCCATTCAGGCGACAATGTCCCGTTAGAATCCCTGTCAAAACTCTTAGCGCAGTTTTACTTTGACTTATGCATTCTTTTGATCTCAACAGGTTGTAGTCACCCAGAAGAGTCTTTGATTGTATAAGCCCTACTAGATCTTTCCAATGGTCAGATCTTCTCTTTTTCCCGGCTTCACTTATTTCTTCCAATATTACATTGGGGCTGATTCCGCAAAAGGGTTCGGGCCCCCAGAAAGGTATTTCAGCCCCCCTCTTTGTTAGTTCATCTGCTATTTCATTTCCTCCTATTCCAGTGTGTCCTGGAATCCATAGTAAGGTGACTGTGTTGTTCTCGCCTAGTTCATTGAGTTTGTCTAGGCATTCCCACACCATTTTAGAACTGATTACACAAGAGCTCAGTGCCTTAATGGCTGCTTGACTATCCGACATTATGATAATCCTTTGTCTTCTGTATCCTTCATCAATATTGAACTGGGCGCACTTTCTTATGGCGTGGATTTCCGCTTGAAAGATACTTGGGGTTTTTCCCAAGCTTTCAGAGTGTTTGGTTCCTGGCCCGAACACTCCTATCCCAGTTCCTTCTACTGCTTTTGAGCCGTCTGTGTACCATTGAATGGCATTCTTTCCAAGTCTGGTAATGGTATTTGGATCCCATTCCTTCTTGTTGCTCATTTCCGCACAAGTAAAAGACTATACTTTCTCCACGATTAAAAAGAAAACTTCCAGTGAGGATCGAACCTCGATAGTCCGCGCCATAGTCAACCACCACCAGGCTATAGAGCATATTTATAAAAATGTAAAGAGTAAATATATATACGTAACTTATATTTTTAATCGGAACCCTTACATTTATGAATGGAATAAATTCCGAGAGGCTTTCATATTCACTATCGCTACTGTTGCCTATTTTTTTCTCTTATAATACGTAAAATTATGTTTTCATAATTATTTTGACGTTTCAAACGACGCGCGGTCAGAAGCGATTTACGTTCTTAGGTATTTGACGTTTTAAAGGGACGATTTGATTTATCCATTTTAATTCATTTTAGCGTGAATTCTGATAATAATAGAATGTGATTGGCTAACGAGAGTGAATTCTTTTTATTATTTACTGGTGTGAAGAATTTATATCATTATGCAGCTAAATATGTAAAAATAATTTGTGCGTTATTATTAAGTAGTGGAGAAAGGTATTTCAGTTCCCCTCTTTGCTAGTTCATCTGCAATTTCATTTCCTTCTATTCCAGTGTGTCCTGGAATCCATAGTAAGGTGACTATATTGTTCTCGCCTAGTTTATTGACAGAATATTGAAGAAGTTGTTCTTTCATACAGCTTTGAATTTTCCAGCCATGAAGAACAACGTTAGGTTTGGCTGGGAAGAAGTTTAGTTAAAGTATACCTACCCAGTTTAATGCATTGTTGTTGAGCTCCTAACATTTATTTTTCTTCATGTTTGTTATTGAAATATGTGAAAAAACGTTTTATTCATTGTATACTTTTTTGTAATAAATAAAATATTGAAGATTATTGCTTTACTTTTCCCACTTCAGGCATTATATGGTCCATTTTTTGAAATTTTATTCAATTTCACTTAACTATTTGTGTGTTATTATTGTAAAATTAATCTTATGTGGAGTAACTTCAAATGAAATATCAAAATATGAACCATAAATGCCATTTTGTAATAAAAGTAAAATTACAGTTTTTCAAAGTACCCGTATTAAATACCTACACACACATATCTGAGTGAATTCGAAAAAAAAGACGTTAGAGATTCAAATTTCGGTCTTTTGAAACGAAGGACAAATTTTTAGACAGGCGCGCGTATAAATTTTAATATTTCCTTTGATCTTCGAAATAACGTTCGTTTCCGTGCCATTTTCCCGTCCTTAAAAACTTCTTCCTCCACTATTTTGAGCTTTTTCAGGTGCCCATTCAGGCGACAATGTCCCGTTAGGATCCCTGTCAAAACTCTTAGCGCAGTTTTACTTTGACTTATGCATTATTTTGATCTCAACAGGTTGTAGTCACCCAGAAGAGTCTTTGATTGTATAAGCACTACTAGATCTCTCCAATGGTCAGATCTTCTCTTTTTCTCGGCTTTACTTATTTCTTCCAATATTACATTGGGGCTGATTCCGCAAAAGGGTTCGGGCCCCCAGAAAGGTATTTCAGTCCCCCTCTTTGCTAGTTCATCTGCTATTTCATTTCCTTCTATTCCAGTGTGTCCTGAAATCCATAGTAAGGTGACTATGTTGTTCTCGCCTAGTTCATTGAGTTTGCCTAGGCATTCCCACACCATTTTGGAACTGATTACACAAGAGCTCAGTGCCTTAATGGCTGCTTGACTATCCGACATTATGATAATCCTTTGTCTTCTGTATCCTTTATCAATATTGAACTGGGCGCACTTTCTTATGGCGTGGATTTCCGCTTGAAAGATACTTGGGGTTTTTCCCAAGCTTCCAGAGTGTTTGGTTCCTGGCCCGAACACACCAATCCCAGTTCCTTCTATTGCTTTTGAGCCGTCTGTGTACCATTGAATGGCATTCTTTCCAAGTCTGGTTATGGTATTTGGATCCCATTCCTTCTTATTGCTCATTTCTGTAACGAATTTCTTTGAAAAGTTATATTTTTTCATCATACCGTCTTGTGGCATGTCCCAGGTTGTCTGATTTCTAAGAAGTGAGGAGGTTTTTTTTTAATGATTCCCTCTCTACTTAGTCTGTAAATAGTAAATAGTTACAAGTTAGATCAAGGCTGCTCAACCACAGGCCCGCGGGCCACACAGTGCATTTTAAATGGCCCGCGGCCAGAGAAAATATCGACTTATTTCTGACGAAAATTAAATGCTCATTACATTCATTTGAAAACAGATTTCAAGACTTTGAGAGTAAACAACAAATATTACAAATTTTTATAAACCCTTTTATAATCAATTCAACTGAAATAATTACTTATCCTGGAAATATCCAGTTGGAACTAACCGAACTGTAAAATAATTGTGCCTTAAAAAACCTTTTTATGGAAAAAATATCTTTGAAAGCACAAAATTTATCAGAAGAGTTTGCAGATTTCTGGAAATTGGTGCCAAGAGAAGACTTTCCTGCAATAACGGACCTGGCATTACAGTTCCTATCCAGTTTCGGATCAACATATGTGTGTGAAAAGGTTTTCTCGGATCTTAATTATATTAAAAATAAATACCGCACTTCACTTACGGAGCAACATATTTTTGACCTGGTGTTATTATCAACATATAATTTAAAACCCAATATAAAAAAATTAGTACAACAGAAACATTGCCAAAAATCACATTAATTTAAGATACAAGGCATGTGAATGATGACATCTTCAAAATGCCAACAGACCACATGACCACCAGATATATCTTTCTCAAGAACTTCGAGATTGTCATCAAAGATCGAAAAGAGCTTGAGGAAGAGAACACACCACCACTTAGTAGAGCGAATGAACTGATCTAGTATACAGACGGATCAAAAAATGAACTTGGCACTGGAGCGGGCATATACAGCAAGACGAGCAAATATGAAGGAATCGTCTCGCTAGGAAAATACGCATCTGTATTTCAAGCAGAGGTCTATGCAATACTTGTATGTGCAAGGGCAAATAATATGAGAGCCTACAACAACAGGCAGATCAGAATCTACAGTGACAGTCAAGCTGCCCTTAAAGCACTCTAGAGCTATAGGGTGACATCTCGGCTAGTATGGGAATGCGGCGAAGAACTTAGAAGACTGGCAACTCGGAACAGTGTAACACTGGAGTGGGTCCCAGGTCATAAAGGAATCGCAGGAAATGAAAAAGCTGACGAACTCGCAAGAGTAGGATCGCCAATTCTAATGAACGGACCCGAACCTGCTGTGGGCATCCCCAGATGCTTAACGAGGTTATGGTTAAAAGGGTGGGTGAAAGAACAACACAATAAACACTGGAAGAATACGACCAGGCAAATACATGGGAAGAAATTCATAAAAGAACCATCAGAAAAAATAGCGGAAGAACTGCTCTCAATGAGCAGGAACAAACTATGCACCATAACGGGGCTACTTACGGGACACTTTCCCACAAAGGAGCACCTAAACAAAATAGGGCTGTATAACGGAGACCTTACATGCAGAAGATGCAAAAAGGATACCGAAACAGCTCTGCATATATTATGCAAATGTAAGTCGCTGGACCACAGAAGGCAGAAACTGTAAGGCAGAACCCAAATGACTCCAGAAGACTTCTACAACCAACCAGCAAAGAACCTGTATGAGCTAATACAGGGAACGGAATGGCTGAATAGGTTGTAGTCAGAACACTATATAGGAGTATCCACAATAAGCCCAGGAGGCTGAGGTGGTACCGACAAAGGAACGGCTCCTTTGGAAAAAAGAAAAAAAAAAGATACAAGTTTTATTTTTTATTTAGTTTGCAAATGATGCTCTTTGTTTTATATTTTAATAAACACCAAATTTTGTGATACTGAATGTTTTTATCACACAAGTTTTATTAAACGTATGAAGTATGAATTTTTGGCGGATCATTGACGACTTAATTTCATATAAGTTGAAAAATCGTTAATGGCCCGCCAAAAATTTCTTACCCGTCGGTTTGGCACTACTGTTCAAAAACCTTGAGCAGCCTTGAGTTAGATAATCTCTGGGTAAATATCACCTTGCAAGCAAAGTATCCATGTGCTAATAGTTGTAATAGAATACTTACGTGGAAATAAATGTAATCCCAAAAGTATACTTTTGCGGATTCTTCCCAGATAAAACCTTAAGTTTTCCATTTTAATATCATTAATATTCACCTGTTCAACTTACAAGGCAAGCCAAGCGCTGTCAATAGTGTCACTTTTTTATCAGTACGTTCACACCGAACCATTTGTTTTATAAATATAAAATAGATCATTCAGTCTATCGAGTAGTTCAATTGCACCATCACACCCAAACTACATTAAAAATAACAGAGTATCCCCCTCGCTAGAGGTGAGGTACTTTAAATTTTCCTTAATACTATTTTACCCAGCCACTCTCCGCATCGAGAAGCCCGGGATATAGTTATATCTGAATCAATTCATAAATTTGAGGAAACAAGTGACCCTTCTTCACGTTTTGCTATCTACTATTCTGTGGCCGCTTAGGGGAAAAGTAGGAAGCTAACACCTGTTAGTGGAGATATCCAGAACAACGGCATTGAAATGATTTAGTTAGAAAGTGCAATAATGGAATGAAACTTTTGAGTGTCAAGGAAAATTTTTTTCAAAACCCAATGATGGTAGCTGGAATGCTACCGAGACGTTATTTATTGAAAAAGACAAAAACATTGTACATTATCCTTGAGAGTATTTTCCAGTGTAGAGACGCTAGCTTCGCACGCGAAGATAATGAGATATTATCATCTTGTGCAATGGTGTGCAATACAACATTTTTTTCTATAGCAAGACTTCAAATTCAGGTTCAGTTTTTTGTACAAAATGTACGGAAAGGAATTAACAGAAGCAGTAGAAAACGCAGCGTTGCAAGCAATAAACTTATTGCCCCAGAAATCTAGGATGATGTATGAGATCAAATACCAGTCCTTTAACAATTGGAAAGCATCAAGAATATCAATGGCAAAGCCATTATGGTCGTATCATTCGATGCTGAAGCGTACGTTGTTGGTGAATGAAAATTGTGACATTTCTATAAATTAAGCAAGTTAACCACCTTACTGAAAAATTTGAAAGGAGGATATTAATCTAAAAAGACCAAAATCCTGGAGATAGATGACATTGATGAATTTGTGACAGAAGCTCCTGATGATTGCTATTTTTGGTATGCATGGAACAACTAGGTCCAATGAGTTGCACAAGTTAGATGTGTTCAATGTGGACGATAGAAGATCGGTGATGAAAACGTGGAGTGAGTTTATTGCAAATTGTGATTGGCTTGCGCCCCAAAAACGTACCTCACAATAAGTTTTTTGTGAATTATTGACAGCAAAAGTGCACAACTCAACCGGTGGGAATCAACACTATATACACTGTGTTATTTATAAGATACGACATAGGGATTCCTGTACAAAACTGTCAAACGAGAGCTACCTTTTCCACCAAATAGCGTTCATAAAAAATAACAGAATTGGAAAGGTCGTTGAAAACTAAGTTCAAACGCACGCTCAATTTTCTTAAATTTGCTCTGGTTTAATGAAAGATACCCAAGAAGATTGCGGATACTTATAGCTACTTAAGAAATGTGCATAGGGCATTGTTTCCGTCCTTCTTCAGCTACCATGTTGGCAAACTCTTGTGCTGATCTAGTAAAAGTTAAGCGCTTAGGTGGAACAAAATCATCATCTGTTGCAGAGTTTTACATCGAACAGTCAGATTGCTGTATAATTGGAGAACCTGGACAAAATCTAGTACCTTGTCTCAAGAGTCTAAGCAATCAAGTACAAGTTGTGGTCTTCCGAAAAAATATGTTTGTTTTTTTTTCAAAAGGAGCCGTTCCTTCGCTGGCACCACCTCAGCCTCCTGGGCTTATTGTGGATACTCCTAGTGTTCTGACTACAACCTATTCTGCCAATCCGTTCCCTGTATTAGCTCATACAGGTACTTTGCTGGTTGGTTGTAGAAGTCTTCTGGAGTCATTTGGATTCTGCCATACAGTTTCTGCCTTCTGTGGTCCAGCGACTCACAGTTGAATAGTATATGCAAAGCTGTTTCGGTATCCTTTTTGCATCTTCTTTATGTAAGGTCTCCGTTATACAGCCCTATTTTGTTTAGGTGCTCCTTTGTGGGAAAGTGTCCCGTAAGTAGCCCCGTTATGGTGCGTAGTTTGTTCCTGATCATTGAAAGCAGTTCTTTCGCTACTTTTTTTGATGGTTCTTTTATGAATTTCCTCCCATGTGTTAGCCTGGTCGTATTCTTCCAGTGTTTATAGTATTGTTCTTTCACCCGCCTTTTTAACCATGACCTGGTTAAGCATCTGGAGATGCCCACAGCAGGTTCAGGTCCGTTCATCAGAGTTGACGATCCTACTCTTGCGAGTTCGTCAGCTTTTTCATTGCCTGCGATTCCTTTGTGACCTGGGACCCACTCCAGTGTTACACTGTTCCGAGTCGCAAGTCTAAGTTTTTCGCCGCATTCCCATACTAGCCGAGATGTCACCCTATAGCTCTGAAGTGCTTTAAGGGCAGCTTGACTGTGACTGTAGATCCTGATCTGCGTGTTGTTGTAGGCTCTCATATTATTTGCCCTTGCACATGCAAGTATTGCATGGACCTCTGCTTGAAATACAAAGACGATTCCTTCATATTTGCTCGTCTTGCTGTATATGCCCGCTCCGGTGCCGAGTTCATTTTTTGATCCGTCTGTATACCAGATCAGTTCATTCGCTCTGCTAAGTGGTGGTGCGTTCTCTTCCTCAAGCTCCTTTCGATCTTTGATGACAATCTCGAAGTTCTTGCGAAAGATATATCTGGTGGTCATGTGGTCTGTTGGCATTTTTAAAATGTCATCATCCACATGCCTTATCTCTGTGTGTCCTCTCTTATGTGCCACGTCATGGTCTGATGCTTTTTCCAGTCGGGTCAGTGCTGCCCTTGCTTCGCACATTATGACACAATGTAGCGGAGGAAGGTCTAGCATTGTCTCCAGCGCCGCTGTAGGAGTAGTCCTCATTGCCCCTGTAATGCCAATGCATGCAAGTCTTTGGACCTTGCTTAGTTTTAGCATAGCAGAGGATTGTCTGATCTTTGTCCACCATACCCGAGATGCATATGTGATATGTTTTCAATAATGTTGATTGCTAGACAAGTTAGACGAGGAATCCTCGTCCAAGCGGTTGAAACTGGGTAGGAGAAATTTGAAGATAGTTACCGACCCGGTGACTGGACACTGTACCCTAAGGAAGCATCTGTACATTATGGGCAAAGTTGGTGAACCTATGTGCAGAAAATGTGAACTCCACGATGAAACACCTACTCACATACTCTGCTTATACAAGGAAGCACTTTGGAGTGGAAATAACACAACCATCACAACTACTCAAGATTCCTCCAGATAAACTGGTGGCCTATATAGAAGACACGAGGCTTCTGGAATGAAAGTAGGTAGATAACATGGGCAATGGTACAAATATTCAGTTAAAGTGCCTGGGCTGTTGAGCCCGACCCAAGCGTATGAATGATTGTTGATTGTAAAATTACACTTGTTGTTAACCATTCGAATGATTGTGTTTGAATTTGTAAATTTAGTTGGATAAAAAAAAGTTTTTATTTACCCTTGCTGTTAAAGTGATACTTTATCTAATCCAAAGAGTTGCTATAACAATAGCAATAGAAAAAAAACATAAAAATGGTGAGCTATTAGAATTAAAGTTTTTTGAGACGAAATTCAATCATGATTTATCCTTAATTTGTTTGAATTAAAAATTATGGAAAAACTCTCAATGCTTCGGGCTAAAAACAATAAGTGATTTGAACTTGTTAAATTGTGTTTAAAGGAGGTTATCATTGAATACGATAAATAGATGTAATTTTCACTATGTTCAAAAATAGTTTTGTCAACAATCAAGTATATCCATTAAGGCTAGTAAAATATGTGAAATTGTTCCATTCTAGACAAACAATTATTTATTGACAAAAGTTGTTATAAATCATAAGTGGCCGAGCGTGGATTTTCAGCGGGATGAGGATATAGGAATATAGAAAGTTTTTTTTGTAGATTTGTGGACCAATACTGATTATGTTTGTGATCTAGTTACTCAATATTAACCACAACTCTCTCTTTCTCCCTCTCTCGATCAATATTTTCATTTGTATTCATCCAAAGTACTGCATCTTCATTGAACAGAGTGTCCCAAAATGACATCGAGAATCCTTTTTTGTTGTTGTACAAAATGTCCTAAGCTCATATTTTCAGTCGTAAATTAAAAAAAAGTCTTCCATTCCTCCTCAATTCACTTCAATGAACCTTTCCACCATCTGTGTTTCAATGAACCCTTCCACCATCTGTGTATTGTAGTGAGTGGACAAATAAGAACGATTGTCGACCATATCTTAGGATGGTAATTTCATCTTTTGGAAATCCAAGTGAAACTGCTTTATTTCTGATCTTTGAGACCTTTAAGGTATACTAAAACAAGGAGACAGTTTGAGTCCATTACTGTTTATAATAATCATGAATAAGATTGTGGAACGAACTAAAGGAAAATATGAGCAGCTGAATACTATACTGGGACACAGAAATTTAAAACTGATAAAAATGAGTAGTCTACTCTATGCAGATGATGTGATCTTAGTAGCGGATACAAAAAACAAAATGCCAAAAACTAGTGAATATTGAGACTGAAGGAATAGAAAACATGAAGATGGAGGTGAACATAAATAAAACAAAAGTGATGATAATAAATGAAAACCAACTGGGTAATCAAAATAATAAAGAGATTGAATGCAAAAACCAGACGCTAGGAAGAGTAACAACATTTGAATATTTGGGAAGTATAGTAACAGAAGATGGAGAAATAGATGCAGAAATAACAAACAGAGCAAATAAATCAAAAAAAATATGCTACCCACCAAATAAAACAATTCTTGGACATAAAGATATAGACTTGGAAGTGATAATGAAAATTCATAATATTATAACAGTTCCTACAATATTATATGCAAGTGAAAATTGGACTGTGCGAAAAAAATACGAAACTGGAATAAACGCCATAGAAATGAAACATGAACTGCAGGAAAAACTTAATGGGATACGATTAGAAATGACGACATTAGAGAGACAACTAAACTGATAACTGGTGAAATAAAAAAGAGACAACTTAGCTGGTATCATCATATGGTAAGAATTGAACCAAATAGGTTTTAACCAAGAAAATAATGGAGATTGGAAAATCGATCAAAAAACAAAGGGGTAGGCCTAGAAGAAAATGGTTGGACCAAATACAAGAGATGGGTTTAGAGAGAGAGAAGACCATAGCAGAAATGAAAAATCTTGCAAGAAACAGAAGGACATGGGAGAAATGGGTACAGGACATGGAATCCACATCCGACGCCTGAAAGGGCAAAAGGACTGTTAAGAATTCAAGATAATTCTTAACAGACTTGCTTGGCTAAATAAATTGTGCATTTTCTTCGTTAATAACATTATTTATTTCTGAGTAAATTATCATTGATGACTGAACATCTAAAAGTTTCTCTATATATCTATATAAAAAAAAGAAAGAATGTACTTAGCAACCGTTGTTATGATGAGATGTCATTGTTATTTTTATAAACGAATTGTCAATATAATGGTAAATTCCGAAAAAAGCGTTTAATTACCCATCGTACTTCAACAATAAAGTTTATAACAACAAAGGTTTTCTGCGAGGGACCTGATAGCAGAGGAGGGAAGTAAGAAAAAAGAAATACAGTCCACTTAAAATAAAATAATTCCTTCCCAAGCCATCGAATCCTTGCCCATGGTCAAACTTCGAGCCGGATTTGAATTTTTCTGAAAATCTAATACATCCAATTACCAAACTTCCAGTTCCAGTGTTTAATAAGTATCTGTGCGTGATTTTCTCGTAAAAAATTTGTGCAAAGTTCATAGGAAAATCTAACAAAAAAAGGGATTAGCAGAGTTCCTGTTCCTGTTGTATCTAAGGAAATAGATACAATGTCTTAACTGTTCCTGTTGTATCTGAGGAAATAGATACAAAGTCCTTAACTGTTCCTGTTGTATCTAAGGAAATAGATACAAAGTCTTAACTGTTCCTGTTGTATCTAAGAAGTAGATAGAAGCCCAATTTCCACATCAAATAAGGTCAGATTAATAGTCTTATTGTGTTTAAATAAAAAAGAAAACAAATATATCAAAAATATCTTGAGTGTCAAAAGACTATTTGAATTTTAAAATAGTCAAGCATTGTCAAAAGTTCACAAAAACATTACTTTGGATTCAATCTAGTTGAAAAACAATAATAATATGTATATCACTCATTAACATTTTCATTTTTTTCATATTTTACCTTGAAAAAACAAGCTTGTCAGAATTCTATTTTATCGCGAATAAATCTCGTAATTTTTATCATTTATATTTTTATCTATCTTGGTTGAAAAACAAATAATAATGGAAAATCTTACCAAAATTAGAACTACAAGCAAAGCTCAGATCACAAAAATATTGAAATGGATAGATGTTAATAAGGAATCCAACGACAAATTCAAATTACAAGATAGATTAAATTCCTTAGAAAGTTACTATACAAAATATAGCGATGCTCAAGATGGAATTGAATTATTGGATGAAACGGAAGGTCTACGCGAACCCCGTGAAGTTATTGAAAATAATTATTTAGATGCCATGTCTCTTCTAAATTATATGCTTGAAAAGTTAGCTAAATCAAATAATTCACCTCCCACAACACCTATAACAACTTCAAATATAATTTTACCTTCAATTCAAATTCCTCCATTCGATGGTAAACCAGAAAATTATCCAACGTTCATTGACCTTTTCACTTCGTTAATTGTAAATAATGAAAAATTAAAATCGAATTCTGAAAATTTTTATTATTTATTGTCATATCTACGGGGCGAACCATTTCATCTTGTCAAGTCATTGAATGTATCTGAAGATAGTCTTAAGATTGCTTTAAAACTTCTTGAACAAAAATATTTAAATAAAAGACAAAATGTTATTAATCTCTTCAATCGCCTCTTAGAAATACCAGAATTATCTAATTGTTCTATACAAAATTTAAAACCATTCATTGCGGAAATTGTTTCTATAACACAAAATCTAGAAAATATAAATGTAACAAAAGAGAAACTATTAGATTCATTGCTCACAAAACTCATAGAACAAAAACTTGATTTCATCACTTGCCGATCGTTTGAAGAAAAATGCGATACGGATGAATTACCCTCCGTAAAAGACCTATTAGAATTTTTAAATCGAAAATGCACGGTTTTACAAAATATATCAATATCAAAACACAATGAGTTAACTGTGAAAAAATCCACTTGTGAGCCTCATACAACTAAATTAAATGCACCGAATAAATATTATAAAACTCAGCAAGTCTCATTTCTCGCTGCACAACAGTTTAATATAAGTAATTATCCATCAAAACCTAAGAAATATTACCAAAATTGTGTTTACTGTAATGAAAACAGTCACAAAATTTACTCATGTAAAGAATTTTCTATTTTATCCGTCGAACAACGCCATACTTATGCTAAAAATAATCATTTGTGTTGGAATCCCAATCATTCTGTCAATGAATGTCAATCAAATAATAAATGTTCCGTGTGTAACAAAAAACACAACACTTTGTTGCATGTAAATCATATCTCAAACAATGTAAATTCTTCAAATTCCGAACCTGTAAACTATTGTCAAAATCACACTAACAAACAAAATCTCGACTGCTCAGGTCAACAAAAACTCTACACCAGATTCCAGTCAGTTCCACCTAATAGAGGTAATCAATCATTATTAGTTTCAACTCCCGATATTTCATCGCAATTACAAAATAAATCACACCCTAGAAAAAATGTAACGTTTTGTGACCAATCTCAAGCATCACAATCAAATGAATTTATCGATAATCACACTTTATCTTCACTTAATTCAAATCAAAACCATTGGGAAAAAACCCCTTCGCCCCTTCGAGTGAAAATTCATCAATTCAAACGTCTGAAAATTTTAACTCTTACAATTATCGACCTGAAAATGACCCATCATATTCAGATTGACAATCAAAGGCGTCACTGTCTACAATTGCAAATAAACAATCTTTTATTTTACTAGCAACAGCCCAAGTCATAGTCAAAAATAAAGTGGGCAATTCAATTATAATCAAAATCTTGTTAGACAGTGGCTCTCAAATGCCTTTCATTTCATTATCCTTATTAAAAAAAATGAAATATCAATCTTACAATCACAATGTACAAGTATCGGGTATTTTAAACACTCCCAATGTCATTAATAAGATGGCAGACATCACTTTCACATCTCAATATGACAATTCCAGAGAATTCCAAGTTTCTTGTGCAGTAGTAGAATCCATTACACCCAAATTACCTCAAATAAAAATAAATATTGACTCATTAAACATCCCTGAATTTCATGAACAATATTTAGCGGACAAAACCTTTAATTTACCAACATCTATCGATATGCTAGTGGGCGCAGATCTTTATTATGATATATTGCAACTAGGAATAAAAAAATTAGGACATAATCTCCCTGTTTTAGTCAATACATCTCTAGGTTGGATTGTTTCTGGTGCAATTCCTCAAAAAGCCCTTAATCCAATTTATCAAACTCTATCTCAACAAAAAGAGTTTGAAATATCGGACTTAAATCACATTTCATCGAATCTTTCTCAAAGTAATACATCTAATAAATCCATCATGGGTGAACCTAGAAAAGTAGGTTCAGATCAAAAATTATCTAGTGTTTATCTATCTAATCACTCAAAAGGAGATGAATCTAGTAATCTCACTTTATCTGGTCTCAATCAAGACAATCTATCTAAATTGGGTGAATCAAACGAAAAAGATTCACACCAAAACTTATCAAATCAAATCTCATCTATTGAAAATGAAAAATATCCATCTCAATTGGGTGAATCAACCGAAAAAGGTTCACACCAAATCTTATCAAATATAAATCATATATCCCAATCCAAGTCTAAGTCTATCTCAAAAATAAAAGAATTTAATAAATCAAATTCTCATCAATTTCTATCATTCTGTTCAACAATATCTCTAGATAATCTATTAGAACGATTCTGGACTCAGGAAGAGCTCCATACATATCCTATTGCATCTGAAGATGAAAGTCTAGCCGAAGAAACGTTCGTTTCGACCACAAAAATCCTACCGTCGGGTAGATATCAAGTAGATCTTTCTTTAACCGAACCTCAAGCCTATAAAAAATTAGGTGACTCATTTTTTAAAGCAAAACATAGATTTTTCTCTCTAGAAAAGAAATTTCGACGAGATCCCGTATTATTTGAAAATTATAAAAAGTTTATAGATGAATACTTGTCTCTTAATCATGGGCGTATCATACCTTTGTCTCTTACCAATGAAAATAATGAAAATAAATATTTTGTACCCCATCTAGCTGTTATTCGTGAAAGCAGCATATCTACCAAATTAAGAGTTGTTTTTGATTTTGCATGTAAAACTACTACATCAGTTTCGTTAAATGACATTCTTCTTACTGGTGGCAGAGTGCAGCCAGAATAATTTGACATTTTGTGTCGTTTCAGATCTTTTAAATATGTTCTCACAGCCGATATTGAAAAAATGTATCGTCAAATTCAAATGAACCCAAATCACAATTTCTTACAAAATATCTTGTGGAGAAATTCTCCTTCTGAATCTTTGTCATGCATCGAATTAACTTGTGCTTCTTTTGGATTGAAAAATGCTCCCTTCCTAGCTTGTCGTGTCTTGAAAGACATAGCACAGCATAACAGTAATCAAAGTCTGGCATCAGATGCATTACTCAATCAAACTTATGTAGATGATGTGTTAGCAGGTGTAAATTCGAAGGTTTTCTGCGAGGGACCTGATAGCAGAGGAGGGAAGTAAGAAAAAATAAATACAGTCCACTTGAAATAAAATAATTCCTTCCCAGGCCATCGAATCCTTGCCCAAGGACCTTGAAAAGAAGAAGAAGAAAGTATACTGTAGTTGATATCTTAGCTCTCGAACGACATGGCGCATGGAAATCTGTTGCTATTGCGTAGCGAAGACCTTCAAAAATATGAAGGAAGTTGCAAGTGAAATTTTATAGAATATAACGAAACCAGAAGTCCCCTGCAGTACTACAGGAGTAACAAAAAACTATGGAGGCAGAAAACATTTAGTCAAATGTTGTTAATAATGTTTATAATTGTGATATTGATATTCATATCAACGAATAAGATACATGTCATTTCAGATGGCATAGATTATCACTAGCCAAGGGTGGTAAGTTGACTGACAACCCGTAGTCGAGGGCAATCGATACCTTTTTGGAAATTGTTACTGTTGTATGGGGAGGAGAAAAGATATGCTATCTTTAATATCTACTACGAAAAAATATGACAACTAGACAATCAATGATATTTTGAAGTTTAAGACTACAAAACTTTGTTGTCAAATTTTATTAAGGTCCATTCATAGTAGACCACACCTCTGGTAAAATGTGAAATAAAATATTTTATTTTATGACATTCTAACGATATGATAGTGTACTAGAAATGGAATCCAGTGAAGTGCACGTTCCAGGAACGGTTTTTATTGGGATAGCGCTTTTTTTAGCTTATTTTGGAAATGTTGTTAATAAAACGCGTTTGTTGTTACTTTTTTGTGTATGATTATTTTTGTTTTGAAAACATGTATAACTCAGTTTGGTGATTTTGTGTATTGAAGTGTGTATCGATTAACAACTATTCCAATGATAAATCATAAGAAAACCTGGATAAAAACGTATGATGCTATCCTGATAACGCAGGTAATTGATTATTGGAAATTTCTCTTTCTAACATTGGTAACCAAATTTGACAACATTCGGCTGAAATACTAGCTACACATTTATCTGCATTTAGTTGTATTAAAGCACTTTCTTTGATTTTTCGTCTCTTATTATTGGGCTCTTTCAATATTATTTTTGTCGAATCCCATTGAATTTTATGCCCCTCTTCCCAAGCATGTTTACAAATACCTGACTTAAAGAACTCCCTATCTTTGATGTATTTTTTATGTTCACTCATTCGGACTTTCAATGGTCTAGATGTTTCACCTAAATATAATTTGTCGCATTCACAAGATATCTGATATATGCAATTTTTTGAAGATTGTTCTTCATTTTTTGGTTTCGTTTTTGTTAGTATAGATCTCAACGTATTGTTAGATTTGAGGCTAGTTCGAATATTGAATTGATTACCAATTTTCTTAATTCTTTCCGATAAACCCTTAACATACGGTATTGTCAATAGTGCTTAAAACGTTAAGCATATTCTCACCGATTGCTAGTAATACACCAATACATATAAGCGCCTACACCTAAAACCAAACCTGAAAGAACTTTTAAACTGCACCGCCGAAATTCCAAAGATATCAAAATTCCTCAACTCAGCTAACCTATACCACAAGATATGAACTAACATGACTACTTATTTTATGTTAAAGATAGTGTATTTATGTATGTTATGCATTTTGTATAGTGCCGATGGCCATAGTTGTCGAGGCACTTAAATATCAATAAAAAAATGTCAGTTAATATTAATACACGACGTGTCCAAATCTAGTTCTCTCTCATATAGTTTACACGTAAATAATGGAGAAAAAAGACCTTAGGTTATTTGTCTGACTATAGAACAACTACTTTTGAAAAAAAATAATTCCATATGGAATACAATAAAGGGCAGTGATGGTCGGCTTAAATATACAGAATGTCCATTGTCATGCAATATTCATTTCTATTATCAATGGAGAGTTTTTTCATGAAGTAGAAGTTTAGGGATAAAATTTTCAAACAATATTCTTTCTCAACTACACATTTTTGTAAAAATAGTGGTACGGCCCTGGTGGGACAAGGTCTGATTTACAGCTTCATTAACACCTAAATGGCAACACCTATTGGAAAAGTTTCTACGCTGCTTATACTTATACGAACTTCTTTGACAACTTTTGTGGGGTCATTCTAGTCCGAGCGAAATAAAAACTATCATGGACGGAGATACGAGATATCGTCTTTGTCGTTTGTTGGTGCTGGTGATTTTTGTGAATGTAGTGTTATCGGAAAATTTTCAGTTTTTGAATCCCATCAGGTTTCCTTATTCGAGTACGGGAAGTCCTTACGTTGGGGTGAGTTTAAAACGTTTTTTTTAAACAAAATATTAGTCAGAAACTTTGATCATGTTTTTCTTGAAAAAGGACTTCGCTCGTTTTAAGTGCAAATCCAAATGAAATTTTAGTATCTTGTATGTCCTGACATGGCGAACAAAAATTCTTTTGGGCAGAGCTATTGAAATCCCCAAATAATGCGTCCAGAAGACGATTTTTGCGCATTTTTTTGCATTTTTTGTCATTTTTTAGTTTCGGTTTTTGGTTGAAAAATCTGTGATTTTTTTTACAAAAATTGGAAAAGTCAATCAAAGAGGAGGTTTAGTTTTGATCTCCTAAAGTATAACCGATATTGTCAAACACCTGAGGGTCCGTTAAAGAAAGAAGAGTATAAAAAATAAGCTATGTGGCGACATAAAATACCTATTCCTTTTGAATTTCGCTATTCACTTTTGACAATATTTCTTGAAAAAATTTCAGGCTTATTCGTGTAAAATTTTTGGAGCTCATAGGATCTAGGTAGCAACTAAAGTTCACTAATAGTAATGAAACGATCATGTAATGATGTCTATTAATACACAAGCATTAACCGGGATACGAAGCGAGCCAAAGGCGAGCTTCGTATGGTTAATGCGAGTGTATTAATAACCATTACATGAGAGTTTCATACACTATTTTTTCTGCGAATAAATTTGACTTAAAAGATATAAATACTACCCGGCACTCGAACTATAGGCACGTACAGATCGAAAACAACCTTATGTGGCGCCTTTCCCAACTGTGCTACGGGTCTACGGGACCACATTGTTGAACTAATAGCAAAAAGTTTGGTATGTTACTGTTATACAAAATTTGTAATAAATTATTGTAAACAAAGATTTATAAGTTTAAATATGTATTTACCTTGGTCATTAAGTATTTTTGGTCTGGTGCTCGACATTTCTTTTAAAAACTGACACAAAGGATTTAAACTGTCATAAAACACTGTCAAACTGTCAAACATTCTACAGAAAATATTGGGTCTGCCTACTTGGGTATTTGGAAATCTAGATTTCTATTGGTAAATTTTCCAGTTTTATAATGAAAACCAGTGTTATTATGTAACTGAAAATTGGCATTTAATTAACAACTTATAGTATAGGAATAGAAAAAAACCAAATTCGAAATACCACGTTCCCTTTGACGTAATAATCATTTTCTACACCAAAACTTCCTATTTACTTGCTCCTCTTGTCATTTTGAAGTATTTTTTTTGTTTATGACATTTTGAAGTAATAATAACAAAAGATTTAAAGCTGCAAGTGCAGCAGTTTCTGTGTTTCTCAAAGGCATTTTAATTATATCCACACCTGAATCTGATCTAAAGCAAACAACTCAAAATTTGTGAAAACAAAATCATAACCTCACATTTTCTATTTCTATTGACATGGATGACAGTTGACGTTTTCCAAGTCGAATCGAAAATCAGACAAATGTAAACGATAATATTTAGAAAGGACCAAGTTCGACTCTGATGTAAAATCAAATGAAAAATCGAATGAAAAATCCTATGATCTAAAGGCACCTTTATCAATATATTTTTGATTAGGTATACAAGGTGATTCAAATATATATGACAAATCAAATATCAAATTTCAGGTTTAATTTATGTCTTGTACATAAATGATTAGATCTTGATCATCTGGCTCGTTTCTTTGAGTTGCAACTAGATGTAGTTCAACATCGCTCGACCATAACACACTAGCTGCGTGAGCACAACATCCTAAAATGGTTCTTGCGGATTGACATGCTGTTTTTGAAAAGTTCAATATATGCCGATATACGAAAAATTACCGGTTTTTTAAATGAAAAATTCTCGTCCAGTTTTCATTAGATATTCCGAGATTTGACCCCATTTTTAAGCGATTTTTTCAAATTTTACGAAAAATCTGTTTTTGTTTAAAATTTTACGGAAAACCTGTTTTTCTACGACAACCTCGATAAATGTTCATTTTATAACCGTAACTTAAATCATAACCAAGCATATTTTGTACAGAATTTAATTTTTGCATCGGCTGCTAGGCAAGTTGCTGAGTAACAAATGCGGAATGGAATATTTCGTGCTAGGCTCAGGTTCACTCTAAAATCACGAAGACTACGGCTTGTTAAATTATGACGTCCAGCGACAAATTGATGAAATGTCAGCAGATCGTTTCTGTCAAAGATTTAGTAGGTAACGAGTAATTTCATAGTTGTTTCCTATAAATATAGGCTTCTATTTCTGCGTACCTATTAGATAGCAATACAGAAAATATTTACATATTTCTTCAATTTATATTTCAATTCTGATAGAAAGCCCATTAGCGGCGTATTCGGAGTAATGAAATATTGTCAGTTTATTGTCAGTTTTTGCATGTATTAAACGTCAACGAAATGTTGTCATAGAAAAAGTAATGTATGCAAATCGCAACAAAATCGGCATCATTTTGTGCTCATTGCATATACTATTTTGCCTGGAATATTTTAAAGAAGACTGTTGAGATAACAATTCAAATGTTTTTTTTACTAATGATGCAATGAGAGAAATACCTTTTAAAATAGCCATTTTGGTGAGTAGATTCTGGAAGTGGATAATAGTAAGTGGCAAAAAAAATGAGGAACATTGAGTTATTACTGCCAATTTGAGACCCATAAGATCCTTTTAACATATGGCCAAACAAAATTATTGACAGTTATTTGGAATTTTTGTTTTGTGTTTTTGCCAGAAAATGGTTGCCATTCAGCATAAAGTGTTTGAATAAAAATTGATCTATTGTAAAAAATGGTGAATATATTCCTATTGATCTTCAATTGAATCACGCCCTATTCATCACTTAATTAAAAAAGAGCGAAGTTTTTGAAATTGTCTTAATTAGTTGTTTCAATAAAACATTTCCCTCAATGGTCCATTGCGAAAGAAGTATTGATTTTTAAAGCCATAAGGTGGGCATTCAATTTTTAGCCGCTGTTTTTCCCAATAACTTCCAATTTTTTATAATACGTTTTAAACGGAATATTATAATTTTCTTCTCAAATTGCCTTTTTTAACCTGAAATATTTCAAACAGTTTTTTCTGACGTAATTTTAGGTGAATTGAATTTGTGACAATAATTCACAGCTTTTAAATGAGTCATTAAAAATCTGGATAACCATTAACTAAAAAAAAGTGACAGGCAAAAAATCACCTTTCTTCGCATTACGTTAATACTGAGTTGTCAACCAGATCTGCTTAACTGTTCAGTTCTAATGAACATGAAGAATTCCTCCAATTATCAAAGGTAATACCACGAGTGCTTCAAATTTTATCGATAATTTCTTCTTTTTCACGAAAACTTGTTTATTTGGCAAGAATATGAAAACAAACCGATTGATAAAATCACGAGTCCGTTAGGACGAGGGATTTTATCTAAATTCGGTTTGTTTGAATGTTTTTGCCTCAAATAAACAAGTTTGAGTGATGAAAATAAAAAATTATGTGATGAAATTAGAAGAGCGAGTTGTATTCGGGAAGATTATTTTTTTCATAAATTTAAAATTTTGTATTACCTGAATGTTCAATATTCTCTTGGGTGATGGCACTCAATCTGTTTGTGTTCATTTTTCAATAAACTTCGAAGCACTTTTAGTTGTCAATAATGACAAATTCAAAGTAAAATTTTGACGTTTCGATGTAAACAAGGTTTTATCGATGAGGAAGCAGAATTATCAGTATAATACCGAATGATTGGCTAGAATAATGTATTGCTATTGGTTGAAACCACCAAAATGTCAGATTTTGACAAGTGAAAAAAATAATCAATTAAAAAGATATGTATTTATATGCAATAATATTTCTACAAATTTCTTATTTCTTCTCAGATCTGATTTCCATTTCATTAAAATATTAGTTACATTTTCTTATCACACACTTTGTTAATGTAAAACCACCATTATTGCACTTTTGTAATAAAAACTTATTAAATAACAATATTCATTTATACATTTTTCTACTCCTACACTATAAGTTGTTAATTGAATGCCAATTTTCAGTTTCATTATGATACTCATTATAACACTGGTTTTCATTATGAAACTGGAAAATTGACCAATAGAAATCTAGATTTTCAAATACCCAAGTAGGTAGACCCAATATTTTCTGTAGAATGTTTTACAGTTTCTAAGAGATTCGTGTGTTTTATGACAGTTCAAATCTTTTGCGTCAGTTTTTGAAAGAAATGTCGAGCACCAGACCGAAGATACAATGACCAAGGCATTACTAATATTGTATAGCAGTAACATACTTATTCGCTTTATGCTATCACTCACTCTACCATGTGGTCCTATGGCGCAGTAGATAAAGGCTCCGCATAAGGTTTTTTTCGATCTGTACATTCCGGGATCGAGTGCCGGGCAGTACATTTTTTATATATTTTTTTTTAAATCAAATTTCGTCGCAGAAAAAATAGTGTATGCCACTCTCATGTGATGGTTATTAATACACTCGCACTAACGATATGGAACTCGCCATTGGCTCGTTTCGTATCCCGGTTAATGCTTGTGTATTAATAACCATCATTACATGATCGTTGCATAATATACTATTATAATATTTATTTTATGTAGCTCGATCGAAATTTGATGCACAATTTCTAATGGGCTCACTTACATATTTTTTTTTATTTCACCATTAGGAAGAGCATATCATTTTGAGTCTCTGTGCAAAAAATTTGACGTCAGCGAGAACTCCCAAGTCGCCTAAAAAAATTTCAAACATCAAACAGCGCTCCTCTCCAAATTTCAGGCGTGACGTCATCGCATATGAAATCTCTCCCAAAGAGCAGCTACCGCGCCGATCGGTTTTCGGTTAAATGACTACTTGGCTAGTAATAGTATTTTGCTTGCTTATATGCCTATTATTATACGTTTTAGCAAACTCTAAACAGTGTTGTGTTTGTGAAATATGAACGTTTAGAAATAATTAAAAAATTTCAAACTATTCGACACCATGGACCAGAACCAGAGTGAAAAAAGCTATAAATATTGTGCATTTCCAGAATGTAAAAGTACTACGATTAAAACATCTAACAAAACATTTATTTCTATTAATAAGGATGAAAAAAAAACGGAAGCAGTGGCAGAGAAGCATAAAAAGACTCAAAGCATTCACTGATAAGTCAACATACTCTGTTTGTGTATTTTTAAGATTCCATTTTTCTTCAATCGGAATAGTTATGAATTACCTTATACAATACGTTGTGAATCCATATTGAGAGGGTTATTGAAAACCACACGCTTGTATTAATCTATTTCTTTGAAATACTTAGATAATCTTGTTCTTATAGCTTGTGGTGTTTTTAATGTTAAAAATTATTAAATAAAATAATAGGTCAGTTCTTTACAAATTAAATTTTATTAAATACTGTTTTATTAAAAAAAAGGTATCTTTTTCAGTAGATCATCAACAAAACTGGCATATATTATGTATTTTAAAAGAAATTATTTTATTTGATTTAAAGTGCGGATCAGCTCTAACAAATA
This sequence comes from Galerucella tenella, assembly GCA_910591685.1. Lineage (NCBI taxonomy): Eukaryota > Metazoa > Arthropoda > Insecta > Coleoptera > Chrysomelidae > Galerucella > Galerucella tenella. The sequence goes on along the minus strand of CAJUYH010000484.1, from coordinate 19,771 downwards.
TCGCTTTTTTTACCAGTGAGGTTCATGTGCATTTGAATCTGATGTAAACATTTGGAACTAATATTACCTGCTTTATCAAAATAAGCCTTTCTTGTTCTTTTCAACATTGGTGATTTAATTTCCACTTCACATTCATCATAAATAGCATTTGGAGAAGCTCCTTCGATTGGGCAGTCTGCAGTTGAAAAATTGCAATTTTTCACTGTGTAACCTATAGCGTTCTCTCCGCAACTTTGTCCACCAGACCAGAAATAAAATAAAACATTTGGAATCACCTTGTATATCATTTGAGAGAGCATGTATTTATGAAAATATTGAAATTTTCAATAATTCTGGCCGGAAAACAGGCAAAAACGATGTGTCACATAGTATAAAATTATAATTTAATAAACTCGTGTTTTTGATTTTAAGACTCCATAATCATTGGCAAGTGCACTTCTGGAAGATTTAATGAGTCTGCTTTTTCAAAATTAGGTCCACACATTTTATTTTATTCACACAAAATTTTGTAAGTAATTCAAAATAAATAAATTCTCTCGTGATACACGTTACAGTCAGAAGCGTAATGTTTGCTTTCATATGCGGTGACGTCACAGTCATAGTCTTCGCTCCGTTACGGTTGCTTGTTTAATTGGTTGTATTAGGAGAACGACATATTCTATAGACATTAAATTTTCAGAATTATATTTTTATCCTTAGTACTTTGTTTTACGACAGTTGAAAATTATTTGAAAATTTTTGTAAACGAGCCCATTTTGGCACTTGGCTGGGAAATGCCGAAAAAAAAAACAATTAGCTAAAATATTTGCATTTGTGTGCTCTTATGATTATTATTTTTGGAAATTAGGACCATAACTTCCATGAATATTGTAAAAACCCGCACTTTTTTCTGTCATTTCTGTTTTTCAATTTTCCGAGGCTGGAATCATAATCACCGGTCAAAAAGAACCCTATCAATTTAAGTGTAAATTGATGAAATATTTCTCTAATTATTCAATTTGTTTAATAATTGTTTATAATTCATTACGGGCTAATTACTACACAAACAACTTGTATTATCGTGCAAACAACAATTTTCAAAAACTTTTTCTAATCATTTTTCGATATTATTAAAATGTTGATTGATTGGATTAATTCCTAGACCAGAAATTTTTTATTAAGGTCGACAAAAAAATGTGATATACAGTTGGTAGAAGCAAACGTGAGCTCTGGTGGGCGTGTTCATGTCGCTGTAGTTGTATTTTTGGAACTTTAGTTCTTTATGCCAGGTTATGTTTGAACGACCAGGGGTCGCGACGCAAAACATCTGACCGTTACGCGTTACGTTACGCTGCGTTATGTTACATTGCTTCGTTATGTGCCTTGCTTTTGCGTGCTTGTGCCTCCTTAGTCTCTCGTTTACGAAGCAGCGATTCATAATAATAAATATGCTCCTGCCCGGATTCGAACCCGGGCCGCCCGCGTGCAATGCGAGCATTCTACCACTGAACCACCGATGCTATATTAAAATTCTATGCAAAGCTGGTATTCGCAGTGCTGGTGATCTACTTGAATTTGTTGGGATAAATTTTTACTATTATTTCCATAATTTTTTTGGCGCGATTAAGGGATCTAGCACATTTACTTTTCGAAATACAGGGTGTTGAAATTTTGAAAACTTGAATGTTTTAATTCGATAACTTTAAAATGGATGGATAAATTGATTTGACATTTGGCAGGTTGTTTTTAAATGTAAAAGGGCATATTTTGAAAGAAATTGTAGTTTGTGCAACTAGTGAGGATATGATGGCCATATCGCACGAGGACGAAGTTTGAGCACGACGCCGTAGACGGAGTGCTCAATCGTTCAAGTGCGATATGGACAATCCACACGAATCGAACAGCATATTTTTTTCTACGACCCACTCAAGAAAAAATCTAGAAAATAAAAATTTCTATAAACTGTAATATAACTTCAAATTAAACATTTTACAATTCAATTTTATGTTTCCACTAATTTTGTGGTAAACGTACAGTTCTTGAATGTCCAATTTGTATAATGCTACGGTTTCATTTTTTAAATATACGATGCTGTTATTAGTAGATGTTGCCAGTCGGACTCCCTCATGAATTATTTAAAAATAAAATTAACAATAAAAAAAAACTTGCTCAGGGGGAATTTAACCCGGGTCTACTGCGTGAGAGTCTGGTATGCTTACTACTCAACCACCAAAGAATATGCAAATCGTTTATCTATAACGTCAGATGTATCACATAATTTTTGCTTAAAAGGAACTAAAGTTCCTACCGTGTGTCCCGCGACACGTTCTACCTTTTTGTAGTTACAATTCGATATTTCGAATCGATAACCAAATATCGATACCATAAATGTCAACTGTTAAGAGATATGTAAACATAGTCAAACTTGCCAAAAATGTAACTCTAAATATTAATAAAAAAATTTATATTGGACCAAAACTGAAACTACCGTTTCCCCTGAATGTCTATATTTTCAAATTACATGACTGTATTAATGTCATGAAAAAGAAGGGTCAAGTTTCTATGGAAAGCAACAAAATATGAACTGGTTATTATAGTCCAGTGTTGCCGATGCGAAAATGAAAATTACCCGAACTTACTATTCAAATTATCAGAATTTGTCAAAATTACCAAAAGGACACATTGGTTATCTAAATAAAGTCTTCAGCACCAGTCAATATGGAAAATCCGCAAAAACAATAGCCATTTTATATATCCCTTCTATAAAATATTCGAAAAACTATTGGATCCAAATAAGTGAAATTGTCTAAAAATCGGATAATCATCCTCGCATTGACAACACTGATACAGAATGAATAAAATGATGTATGTTGATGAAATCACTCGGTCATATTATTTCGATTATATTTAACAATTAATAATGGACAATCGTTAACATTGGCTCTTGATTGGCTGTTTGCGATGACCTTATTTTAGTTCGCATATTTTCCGGGGCTCATGTTTGGTTCTGACAACTGTACACCTTCGCAGAGAACTGTCTAGTGTGTGTGAGATTGTGATATTGACTGCGGATCCTTGTGGTTCCATTAGCCTAACCACCGCGTCTGTCTGTTCGCGTTAAACACAAAAACTACTACACCGATTTCCATATTGATTCCACCAATAGATAGAGTAGTTCTTGAAGAAGGTTTTAGTATCTAGTTTGTCAAGTTTTTGTAATGTCAAAGCCATTCACACAAATTTGTCATTTATCCTTATTATTTTAAATAAGTTGAAGGCTTTAAGCATTTTATGCACATTATTTCACTCTTTTGAACCATATAATTTGAATTAGGGACTAGCTTAACTTGAAGCAATCACCTACCCTCCTGCACACCTTCTTGCCTTCTGTTCAACCAATTTTACCGAAAGCTACATTTTCTCAGAGTAACATAGGCTATTTCAAATTTTCTGTAAGGAGCTCGTGCGAAGCCGGAGCAGGTTGCTGTAACTATTTCAAATACAGTAGAGGGGATAAATTCATTTTCATATTTTCCCGTCCCTTTTGCTAAAACGTAATAAGTAAGCATTATATAGTATTGGAATATTTTTCAATAAGGGGACGGGAAAATTATCCTTTTTCACATCCCTCATGAAAAACTTGACTCAGTATATTTTTCAAAACACTTTTTTGTACTTTTTTCAGATGTTCCTAGCCATAGCATTACCGATAAATATTAGAGGACCTGCAGATTTATTCATATCTGCAAATTTTGAATCATCCTACTCCCTACCAGAAAACGATTCTGAGCTGGTGTATCCTCCAGTTATCACTTCAGCTAGAGTTATATTGTACGAACTATTGGAGTCAAAATTAAATGGGTAAGTTTATTACAACTCTGTAGGGATACAACACATTATAGAATCTCGTTTTAGATATGGATACTCTGGAAAACTCTGCTTGCAAAGAGCAGTCTGCGAAGCAGCAGAATACACCACGGAAAACCACGGAGTTCTTGGTGATATTCTACATGTACTATTAACGTGAGTTTATTATATACAGGGTGTTATTTTATTGCAATGTTTCATGAAGTGCAAACATCTGAAGCAGATTTGAGTATTTTTTGGTAGGGATAAAACTTATTGGTTCAAGGCGTAACAGACATAAAACAGTTAATAAGAGTGAAAGTTAATAAAAAGAAGCTAGAATGAAAAATTAGGTTCCATACCCATCCACCTGAAGGGCTAGCTGGTGATCAAAATATCAAGGCACACAAAACGTACTCAAATTAACCTATAAAAGTGGAGGTCAAGGTATGAAATAAGAATTTCAGCGATCGCAGAGGATTTCATAGCGGAATGGAATCTGTATTTGCTAGAGAAATATTTTTGTTTGTTTATTTGAGGGACTAATGCCCAATTTCACCAGCCGTTTCCTAGAGTTAGGTGATACCTAGAACGGATTTAGGAATTACCAAACTTCAAGAAATGGTTGGTGAAATCGGGCAACGGTCTTTCTTTTTGCTTAAGCTTTGTCCACTCTCACGCTAATATGATATAACACTCACAGTACCTAATTAAAATACAAATGATAGCAGCAAATGACAAAAATAAACAGTGACAACAACAACAACATTTAAGCAACAGTTAATGATGAACACAGCCAGGACGAACAATAGGGTACAAGCATAAATTTTGCTATTGGTGGGAATTGACGCTATATTAGGTCTCCTAACACCTTGCATGCCTATTTTTCCAAAAAAATATAAACTTTACTTTTAAAACGACTTTAAAAATCATAAAATTTGAAAGTCCGCCAAAACGCGCTTTACGTCATAAAGATGGTTGCCCCATGCCGTGACGTCATTTGTTCACGTTCTTATTCGTGTATCACGCTCTGAGTTCTTGTGACCTAATTTGCTTCTGAAAGCTTTAAAAATGGATAAAGCCGAGAAAAACTTTGGATTCCAAGTATTTCATTGTTCCATAGTGTAAATCAACGTCTATCAAAACTCCAGACAAAATATTTGTTACTTTACCGGAGCGCTATTCTGTAACTCATTTCGGAAATAAATCGGTATCGGTAAGACTCAGTTATCGACAGCCGTCGGTAAGTCGCATGTGCGGCATTCTGTATACCTTTTGACCGCCGATATCGCGAATTCGAGTCGATGAGAATCGGTATGTCTACCGTGATCTAATGAGCCCCACGGTAACCGTTATCGATTTCCGTTGAAAGGAAATTTTCATTATTTGTTGATGTTTGGCTGGAATTACGGATTATTTAAGTGACTTTTTAATATTTGAAGAATAACTATATTGTGTATAGTGTCTAATCTATTGTTTTATAAGTCCTTCCCATCTTTTACACAAAATTTCCCTTCAGTAAAATTTGAATGTACTGAATCAAATGATCCCTCTGAGCGGTATTATAACGCTTAGTTTTGATAGAGCAAGAAACTCCTTCAAAATAATTAATATCTGTTCTTATCCTACCTTTGAAACTTAAAGAAAAGAGATATATGTTAACGCCAGATCAATTCTTCAATGCTAGTTGACTCTTAATTTCGAGTTTTTGAAGTTGTTAATGTTAATATAAACATGAATTGTATCGTTTATGCTAACAGATAAAAAATATGTCACTATCACTATCTATTATCTAATTATATAACCCTACTTTCCAACGGAACCAAAATATAACCTTTAATCTTCTTCTTCATTTTTTGTGCTATTTCCTGAGGAATAATTTACCCAGTTAACCTCTAAACTTTTTTTTGTTTACAAATTTGACAGTTTCCCCCATCGCTCATTGGCCACATGTACCGAATCGAGTGACGTCACTTCTATGCCGATAATTTTTGGTTGCAATTCCGAGCGTTGAAAGCAGTTGCATACAGAATAGCGTTATATTAGCCCCGTCGGCAGCGCAACCGATGGCTGTTGCTAGAATACCGATACCGACGACTGTCAATGCCGCGTACAGAAAAGCGCTCCGGTGGCGCAAGCAAAAATACACTTAAGAGAATGGCATTATGGTTGCAAGCTATGCGTCGAAACAAAAACATTGAGTGGTATGAAACAAAGTACATGCTCATACTAGAAGTATTAGCATTTTCTATAAAGTAGGTACTTCAAAACTAGAAGAAACCTCATTTCAAAGTACATACTTTTAATTTTTCCGGAAGTTACTATACTAAGTAGCACTCTCGTGAAAATGACTAAAGTATTTACTGCAATTTGAAGTAGCGACGTCTTACAGCAGATACTTCGATATCAAGAAGAAATTGAAGTATTTGCTAAACGTTAGCGAAGTTGGTATAGTAGCAGCTTCTTGAGAATTCTACGGCTAGTTTTGTTCGGAAATGGATGGAATACGCAGAAGAAAAATATACAGTGCATAAATATTGGTTAACTCTTTAAGGGCTGTATCTTTTGCAGACTTGATATCAGGTGTCATTTTTTTATCCAACAGTATCTTGAAATCTTCTAGCATTATAACAAATGCTAGTTGTATATCTTCATTTTGGGACTCTTCTTGCTGGTGCATTTCTTCATCTGAAAACATTTTACACAATCACGGGCACACTTTATAACGTTCAATAATTTAATTGACAACCAAGAAAAATAGCAAATAATATTTCGGGTAGTTTCGAGGGTAGTCTCGACAATTTTATATAACAACAACGATGGAACAGAAAATCTAATGAACTTGTCATGACCTGCTCCCCGATCAGAAGGAGTGGGAGATGCTGCATATACTACGGGCTAAAAGTAGATACTACAAGCAGTGTAGTAAATACTTCAACGTTAAGCAGATACTACTGAAACTGACCAGATGCTTCATGATGGAGCAGATACTTTGAAGTAGATACTTAAATTTTTAGTATTAGCATGTACTTCGTTTTTATTCATACCACCCAATGAGTCTACTTTGGGCAAGTTATCAGTTTGTGCTTCTACAAAACCTTCGCCAGCCATATCTTTACTCACAAAATATGAAAGAATTCTTACTGAACACTGAACTAGTGAATAAAATATTTTCTTCTAGAAGTTTCAAAATATAATCGGAAATATCGAATATTTATGTCCACTTTCCACTTTACGTTGACTTTTATAAATAAAAAAAGCCCACACAAACACGTAATGGTCTCAAAAATGATATTTTTACGTCGATGAAGCAATTAATAGTTGATTGAAATACAATATAAACACACAACTACACAGAACCTAATGCAATACCGGCCGTATTGACAAAAGTAAACAAATAAGAGATATGACATCACACGTATCATCGGTAGCGTTCGGAAATCCTCGGGTGTTGGTCGGAAAGTGCATTGAAATTTGAAATTTTGAAGTAATTTCCAATGGAAACTGGTTTATTTCCTATTACTACTAACTTTTGACATCAACTTTACTATTATAAATTAATATCTAAGCAAAATATGATATATGCGTGTACTCTATTATTTGAATTTGAAAATATTGTCTTTTTTCCGTGCTGCCCCTAGAGATACTACATATAGAGGCAACAAGCCAGCTGGGAATTCATCAGCTTCTAAGAGTGAGATTGAAAGTAGTAGGCTTAGGCTGTCTTTATCTGATAGCGCAAATGCTGTTTACACGTATTAAGGCAGAGAAACCTCCGATCGTGTGTCGCTTTCACCCTCACCGGAGTTCAGACCGACATTCCCACTCACACAGTGGCCTATGGATTGTTGTCTCTATTTTTATTACCTCACCCGCCAGGCCTGATTGACAACTCAATTGCAGCTAGCGCTTCAGGTGGATGGGTTTGAAACCTCGTTTTTTTAATTCTTTTTTTCTTTCTCTTATCCTTATGCCTCCTAGGCGTCGGATTGGAGTTCCTCCTGAACCCATGTTTTCCATTCTTTTCTGTCCCTGGCTAATGCCTTCATCTCTCCCAATGACTTTTCTTTGCTCTTTCCAATTTCTTCAATCTGGTCTATCCATTTCCTTCTGGGTTTTCCTCTTTGTCTTTTTCTTGATATTCCCATTTCCATTAAATTTCTCGCTATTCTATCTTGCTTCATTCTTGCTAGGTGGCCAAACCAGTTCAATTGTTTCTTTTTAATATTTGATATTATTGGGTCTTGATTAGTTATGCTTCTGATTTCTTCGTTCCTTACTTTGTCCCATTTCGTTTTTCTTGCTATTCTCCTCAAATATTTCATTTCCATTGCATTTATTTTTGTTTCATGCTTTTTCTGCAGTACCCAGTTCTCACTGGCATAAGTTATAGTTGGTACTGTAATTTTGTTGTATATTTCCATCTTTGTATTTTTATTAATATATTTATGGATTAGTAATGTTCGATTTGAGGAATAATATCATCTTGTTGATTTATTTGCTCTGTTATCAAGTTCTGCATCTATTTTTCCATCTTCTGTTAAAATACTTCCTAGGTAGTTATAGGTTGTTACTCTCTCTAATGTTTTGTGATTACATTTGAATTCCTCGTAATTATTGCCCTATCTTTCATTTACTATCATTACTATGGTTTTCTCTGTATTTATTGTCATTTTCATCTTTTTCATTTCTCTTGCCAGTAAGTTAATTAGTTTCTGCATTTTATTTCTCGATTTTGATATGAGTACGATATCGTCTGCGTATAGTAGGTTACTTAGTCTGACGGGTACCATGTTCCTGTACCCTATTTTCGTGTCCAGATGTCATCTTTGTCTTTTTATTTCCTTCACCATTCTGTCCATAATAATAACAAACAACAGTGGGCTTAAGCTATCACCTTGTTTTATACCTTTTTTCATTGAAAACTCCTCCGATCTTCGATCTCCTATCTGTACTCTTAATTTGACAGTCTCGATGTGCTTTTAATTATATTAATTAGAGCTTTAGGTACTTCTGAGTCTTCCAATACCTACCAAATTTTTTCTCTTTCTACTGTATCAAAAGCTGCCTTCAAGTCTATAAATGCTAAATACATTTCTTCTCCCGCTTCAATTGTATTATCACTAAGTCTTCTTAAAATGTATATATTAACATTTGCTTGCCTTCCTGGTTTGCAAGCTGCTTGTTCCTTTTCTAATTTTGCTTCTATATGACTTCTTGATCGGATCTCTAATATTCTTGTATATATTTTAAAGCTGGTTTGGGCTAAACATATTGGTCTATAATTATTGCACAGTGTTTGATCCCCTTTTTTATGTATTGGCAATATAATATTATTTTCCCATTCTTAGGGAGTGTCCCATGCTTCCCTGCATATAAGAAGCAGCCATTCTTTTCCTTTTTCTTCTAACCATTTTATCATCTCTGGCGCTACTTCATCCTCCCCACTGGCTTTTCCTATTTTAAGTTTCTTTATAGCCTCTTCCATATCTTCTCTTTGGAGTGTATGGTATTCATGTTCGTTCCCTTCCTCTTCAACTATATTTGATGTTTTTTTCTTCAAACTGTCACTAAATGTTTTTTCAAAGTGTTCTTTCCAAGACTTTAATATTTGATTTATTTCGGTCTCCAATTCGTTATTTTCATTTTTTATTGCTCTTATATCTTTTCCTTCACTTCCTCGTAATCTTTTTATTGTTGTCCAAAATTTTCTATTATCTGATGCATGTATCTTTGACATCTCTCTTCCAAATTCTTACTAGGAATTCCTTTTTTATTCAAGGTTCTCTAATAAACTTCAACTTCTATAGGTTCATCTGTTTTGTGGTAAGACACCACTTAACTGACACATGTCACCGGCTTACCGACATCTGTCACCGTCATGCTGTAGTAAGCGAGGTTAGGCTGGGCACTCCTTTCACCTTTATTGGATAATATACTAGGGGAGAATTTTCCCAGATGGTGCAAAGGAAATATTCGAGCCATGCTCTAGGCAATGAAATATCTTCAAATGCGATTGATTGACTAGTTAAATTAGGAAGTTGTAAACTAACATTCTTCTAAGCCGAGAATATTCTATACATCTGTGTAGCCTGTGCATTATTTAATTGCGATTTATTGAAGTGAAATCTCATTGTGTGATTTTGGGCGGTGGAAAACTTGGTTGATTTTCAAAGAAATCGATTTATTAGAAGAAACTACCATTTTCCTTGGGTATATAATGAGATTTTTGGATGGGATTTATTTATGATAATGTCTTCAGCATGTACGTACGATGGAGTCTTTTTAAGACCTACTTGCAACACTATTGGGCTTATTCTGTACGAAAATGTTCGCGGATACAGCGGTGTAAATGTTTAAGATCAAGAGATTATATTCTGTACGTTTTTGATGTAACTTACATTGATGTATAATAACATTCCCGCTGTTAAAATAGCACCGACCAAAATATTCGCCGTTAGGAGGGTTTTGACACTGGATGTTATAATCTCATAATAAATCAAAATCAACAATATCATCCCATTTTTGGCATACGGTTTACATGAGGTAAATTACCGACGATAAGTGTGTATTAACAATATTGGAACAAAAAAATAAGCCAAACTTTAGGTTATAATTTGAAACAATTTTTTTTCCAGGAATAATATGCGGATAGAAAGAAAAATATTACGCGAATTACAAAGTCCGTTTGATATACCGGAATACCTTTTCATTGCCTATAACAAGCTAAATAAAGAAATTAGTTTGTTACTTAGAGCCACATGCAAAAAATCCAGGAAAGGCAAACGCTCCATCAATTTTTTGAAATGAAAATGATAGTTTGATAAACCCACAACGATAACCTAAAAATACTCCTGGTTCATTTTTCCCTTGCTTTACAGCATCGGGCCAACAACTCAAAAATTAGGCAAATACTACTACACATTGTAATATGATTGAAGTTAGCTGCGATGTAATATTGCGTTGTCAATAATTTTTTTCACATCGGGTTGTTCATAATACTATTTTTAACCCGCAGTTGAATTTGATTTAACATTGCTCAACCTTTAAGTACTTCATTAATTCAGAATAATTGTGGTCTTGTCAACCCTTGGGTAGCTAACTCCTCTTTTAGCTTATGTACGTCATATCGTAAATGGCGGATTATTTAAATCATTCAAAAGCTGAATTATCAAATCGACATAAAAATCTTTAGAGAATATAAAAATTGATTCCCCATTATGATTTGGTCCACCACTAACTATTAACATTGAGAAAACATCATATTCTTGTGAAGTATAACACCTCCTTCTGTTAGCATATCTTATTATTACATAATTTTGTTTTTTTATTATTTGTAGACCGTCTTCTTCTAAGAAGGAAATTGGTTTGGAAGATTATGCGAAATCTGAAAAATATGGAAGAATCAAAGGTCATTGCAAAAAGTACAAGAAAAAGTGTCCCATCAGTATACTGAATGCTTTTAGCGTTATTAAAGACGTATTCCATTTGTACAATAAGGAATCGCTTAAAAATAAATGGGCTGCTATTTACCAATAAAAATAAAATTATTAATCGACAGAAATTATGTTTTCTTCCCTTTCCTACAATCATATGCTCTTGCTCTGTGTAATACATTTAGTACCATTTTGTCAAATAATTTCATTCGTAGTTTGAGATATGAATTATGGCTAGCTCAATAAAGCTGTGTTTAATCCCATTGACGAGGTCGATTATTCCTCTTATATCAGTGTAACTATAATCCTGGCCTTTTTTATTATCTTTTTTTTATTTCATTTATATGGAATAAAAAAAAGAATATTTATGCAATTCGCTTCAACAACGAGGTAATTAGCAAATATGCATAAATTGGTACAGTAATTTCAATTTACATAGGTGTTGTTCACAGAATATGAATTATATTGATATTTTGAAAGGACGTTATTAAGTTTAAGACATTACAAGAGTCTCCTAACAGTTCTTTAAGGTTATCGCTGAAATTACATACTTTTCGCTCGTGATAATATTCAGGGCACTCAACAAGAAAATGTTTCACACTTAACTGCACCTGACACACACTACATATTGGGGCTTCTTCTTTCTTCAGGAGATATTGGAGATATCCTAAGCCGTGATAATATCACTTGTTGTCTCCGCGTAAAACTAAGGTTCTTACATTGAGAAACATCAAGTTTTACTTGTTTCAGCTTAGCCTCGGATCCAATCCACAATTTTTGCCAAACATCTCTTGTTGATTTTTTGAAAAAAGCTTTCAGGTCACTTTGACTAGTCAGCTGTTTATTTACTATTGTGGGATTATTTAGGTGGGCTTCTTTGGCAGCTTGGTAGACTGCTTCATTGCCCTTTATTTGTGTGTGAGAAGGGACACACAAAATGTTGATAATTTTTCTTTTCATTGAATGGATATTTTCTTCGATGTTCGTTACAAGCGCTGAATCTGGGTAGATTTGAGTTATGCTTTGAAGAGCACTCAGCGAATCTGTTATTATGAGAAACCTTTTTTTGACAGGAGCGTTTGCAAAATTCTGTTGCCTTCAATATTGCATACAGTTCCCCTGTATACACGCTCCACGTATGCGGTAAATCAAAATATTGCGTCTCGTGTGCAGTAACCGAAGCAGCCGACGTGCTATCTTGAGATTTAGAGGCGTCAGTGTAAATATGTGTAAAGTCTTCATAGTGGGAGCAAATTCGTAAAAATTCTTTTTCAATCAGTGCATGAGAAGTTTCTCGTTTGTTGTAGGGAGTTGGGGAAAAATCACAATAAGGAGGCTTAAGTTAGGAGGATATCTAGGGGAACGTATCTCAACCTTTGGGAAGTTTGTAGCTATTTCACTACATATTACATTGATGCGTTGGTAGAAAGGGGAAGTCAAGTGTGGTTTTGAAGATATATATTTCTGAAGCGATTGGACAATGTAAAATGGATGTTTTGGGTTGAAAAGTACTTTAGAAGCATATGATAGGCTGAGATATTCGCTCCTTAATTTAAGTGGTGGTTCTCCAGCTTCACATAGTAAGCTTTCAACAGGACTGGTAGGATATGCACCTAAAGAAATTCGAACCCCTTTATTGTGGACAGTATCTATCAATTTTAAAGATGACTTAGATGCTGATGCTCTCCCAGTCTCTGATTTCTAATGCTTGTATATCTTCCTCAACTTTATCCTACTATCTGCTTCATGGTCTTCCTCTTGTTATCTCTCCAATGGAATACGTTTTGATATTCTCTTTAATAATTTCTTTCCATGTGTTTTCCTGGGCGTATTCTTTTAGTGTTTATTGTGTTGTTCTTTCACCTACCCTTTAACCATGAGCTAGTGGAGCATCTGGGTATGCCCACAGCTGGTTCGGGTCCGTTCATCAGGGTTGACGAATTTGCTCTTGCCAGTTTGTCAACTTTTTCATTGCCCGCGATACACTGTTCCGAGTCGGCAGTCTTCTAAGTTTTTCGCCGCATTTCCATACCAGACGAGATGTTACCTTAGAGTGCTTTAAGGGCATTCCTTATTGACTGTCACTGTATATCCTGATCTGCCTGTTGTTGTGGGCTCTTATGTCATTTGCCCTGGCACTTGCAAGTATTGCATAGACCTTTGCTTGAAATACCGAGGCGTATTTACCAAGCGAGAAGATTTCTTCATATTTGCTCGACTTGCTGTATATGCCCGCTCCGATGCCGAGCTCATTACTCGATACGTCTGTGTACCAGATCAGTTTATCCGCTCTACTGAGCGGTGGTGCGTTCTTTTCCTCCAGCTCCTTTCGATTTTTGATGACAATCTCGAAGTTCTTGCGAACGATATAACTGGTGGTCATGTGGTCAGTTGTCATTTTAAAGATGTCGTGATTCACATGCCTCATTTCTGTTTGTCCTCTCCCATGTGCCATTTCATGGTGTGATGCTTTTTCCAGTCGGGTTAGAGCTGTCCTTGCTCCGCACATTATGACACAATGTAGCGGAGGAAGATCTCGCATTGTCTCCAGCGCCGCTGTAGGAGTAGTCCTCATTGCTCCTGTAATGCCAATGCATGCAAGACTTTGGACCTTGCTTAGTTTCAGCATCGCAGAGGATTGTCTAATCTTTGGGTACCAGACCAGAGATGCATATGTTATCCCGGAGATGACAACCATTGTACCATGCTTGGTCTAAGTCGCCATGTAGTGTCGGGAGTGCGTCTGGAAACCATGTAGGTTACCTCTGCCTCCTTGATCACGTGCTGAAGGTGTCGGTTACAAGTTAAACCTGGGTTTAGGATAACCTTAAGATATTTCACTTCACCCGACAAACGTATAGGTTCACCTTGAAGCGTCAGAGGGCTAAGTCCTTCCCTTTTTCTTTTTCTAATGAACGCAATCATCTGTGTGTTTGAGGCGTAGCCCTTCTTTTAGAGTCCAGCCTCTGGAGTCTATTCCTGGTTGTATTGTTGTATTCACCTTAGATATAATTACCAGGTTGTCTGCATATCCTATGGTGTTTAAGTAACGTCTGGTCTGATCAACGTCTTATAGATTTGTATTCTTATCTATTTAAAAAATTTGGTTCTCTTCCAATGTTTTTTCTATTTTCTTGTCTTCACTAGTTTGTCCTATTATGTACGTGAATAATTGAAGCTTGATACATTTCCAAACTTGCAAATTTTTTTCTGTTTTCCTCTTCCCACTCGAATATATTTTGTTTTCTCTTCATTTATTCGTAGCCCAAATATTTGTGCCTTTGCGTCTATCTTCTCTACCACTTTTATTAAGCTTTTATCAGTTCCAGCCAGTCATATTTTTTGTAGTTTGAAATGAAGGTATTCTGTTATCAATATGATGTTATGAATTATCCCGTTTTCCCTGCTCTGTAATTGGGTTTTCCTTGAAGAGCTTGGATGAATAAATAAAGAACGTCTTCAAACGCATTCTCAAGGTCAAAGATAACCTCAAGGTCCAAGTCTTCTCCACATCTCCTCTAAGTGTTCCCATCTGACAATTGAAATTTTTCTCTTTAAAAGACATTGGAATCGAAGGAAATGTTTTTGTTTGAAAGTAAGATACTGAATATACAAATTTTACAAAGTCTGTAGCTAATCCAATGCCAACATACTCTCTTCGCGCGGAATAAGCAAAGATTTATGTTAAGCCGGAAATGTCCTGAATTTTTTAAAAATTTGTTTCTCATTCAATATGAAAACGGTTCATAAAAAGGTTTTTTTTTCGTCGTGTGAAGTTGGCATGGCCGAAAAAACCGGACATACAAGAAAAGGATTTCGTAAAAGTAATGAGATATTTTTATTTTATTTTTTTTATTTAAATCAGGTAGTGAAATCTGAGTTTTTAGTCCTTTTTATGGTTATCCACATTTAAATTCAAGTCTTTTTTATCGTGAGCTTGTTATCTTTACAGTGCCACCATCTACTATTTTTTAAAATACGAACTAGGATTTTTTAATCGGAGTTGATCTGATCGAGCTAAATTTTTAAAAATCATCTCATTTTCTAGTGTACATCTAGGGAAAAAATCGTTCTCAAAGTTTAATACGAGAGATTCGCCAATGAGAGGATTTACTGATTTTTCTGGAAAAACATATCTTTAACGGCGTCCCACTGCCTCTATTTGACGACTCTATTGTATTCCCCGATAATCCTCTTTGGATGTCGTAAGCCCTATGTCAGTCGAATCATTACTTCGGTTCCAGGCAATTATTGGAAGCTGCAGAGACTCAATAACTTCAACAAGTCGACTAATTCGCCTAATTCGTTATATTCCTACTAAAAGAATCGTTCTTTACATATTTATTTTCTTGAAAACTTACCCTCACTTTGTGGAAACTACTCATACGTATCACTTTTCCGAATAAAACTAACAATTTTAAATAAATTTGATGTAAAAACTTATTTTCATTCACTGGGCGAGTTGTACAACAGATCTCCTAAACGAAGTTTAATTAACAGACTTTCGTTTGGATCTGTTGTACAATGTCATACCTACATGCACGCCGTTAACTAATCGACTTCTGGCGTTCATTTTTAAAAGGTTGGTAGCGGAGTTGGTCAAATGATTGAAATTCTAGACGCGCATAGATGGGAAAAGAAGAAAAATAACCTAGAAACAAAGTTGATAAAATATTTTTGTCGATAGTGGATTGGTGCTTGACGCTAAAATATTGATTACCTATATTTTTGGGTGAGCCAGATATTAATGAATAAATAGTGCTATCAAGGGGTAGTTTTATTCATTACATAAAATGGCCTGTAGCTCAGCGTTGCTCAAACAGAGCTCACTGCTATCTACATCGCCGCAAAAGAGATTACCAAAAGAAACACAGGTAATAAAATTCACATCCTCACGGATAGTAGACAAGCACTACTAGCCCTGAACAGACCACGTATCACATCAGGCCTAGTACTGGAGTGTCACCTGTCCCTGATCGAAGCCTGTAGCAACAACGAAGTCACTCTAGGCTGGATCAAGGGGCTCAGTAAATCGAAAGGTAACCACATTGCCGACTCACTAGCCAGGGAAGCAGCCTCCCAAAAACTCTTGGGACCTGGCACTTTCATTGGTCTGTCGGCGTCGGCTATGATTGACCTAATAAAGGAACACTCCCTTGATAAGTTTAATGGTAGATGGGACGATGCAGACGGTTGCAGGCTTGCCAAGGAACTGCTGCAGTACCCGGACAGCAAAGTAGCCAAAAAATACGTGACTATGAACAGACAGAACCTTCGGACAGCCACGGGTATTCTGACCGGTCACTGCCACCTACGAAAACACCTCTACAGACTGGGTCTATCTGACACTTCACTCTGTAGAGGATGTGAACAGGAAGATGAGACTGTCGAACACATTCTTTGTGAATGTCCGACACTCTCTCAATTTAGGTTTTCCGTATTCGGCGAGTACAGGCTAACACAAGCCAACATGAGGGAGCTTACTTCCGGCGACGTTATCGCCTACTTCAAACAAGTAGGCTGGATGACGAGCCAGAAGGAAGTCTGAACCTCGGAAGGATGCACAATGGGCCAATTGTGGCCTAAGTGCCGTGGGGGTCACCCACCCTTCAAATTCTTACAGATACAGACAGATGGCCTGTAGCTGCAGGAACTAAATCTGCATTAAAAAAAAATGTTTCATTTACAAGAAATGTTGCAAATAATCATGTATTAAAAGTTGTCGATGATCATTAATTCTGTGGCCTCCATGTTAATCAATATTAATGTTTTCCAAAACGTTTATGGCAGCTTCGACTTCAGGACGGACAGGGGACATGTGGTCTTTACAATTAATGGCTATATGTAGTGTAAAATTGCAGTTGCTACAACTATTTTCTCCAACTTTCGGTAAGTTCAATATTCTGCCCACTACCAAAACTGGGAATCTTGTTTTTAAAAGGGCCAAAGCATATTTCTATGGGTTTTCTGGTTCTGATTTAAGATTCATTGTATAGATTTTGAGCAGGAGTATTAGGGTTCCCTGGGGAGATAAAAGATAACGGCTCACACCATATCCACTATCTCCTACGCTATCCTCTCCGAAAGCATTCATTTCCATACGTGGTCGGTAAGTACTGTCGGTTGACAATGTCAAAAAAATTAAAAAATAACAATTTGTGAGGTTATATTTACCGGATTAAGTTTCAACTCTAGTTCAGTCGACAGGTTGAAAGAAGTGGAGTTAGGTGGAAAAAGGTCGGAAGTCAATGAAACTCCGGGATGTAGTTCAGGGATGGTTAATTAACATTTTCCCAAGTTTTGGACCTCGAGGACCCTGTGCGAAAAAAGTAGGGGTAGGAAAACTACAAAATTTTCGACCTCTCAACGGTTTTTCCTCGATTACTTTTTTCTCCTACGTCCTACGGCAAAAACATATCCATACTTTTTTGTTTGTATGTGAACTCGCTACCGAGATATGACGCGTCGATACATAGGTCATGTTTCAAAATTCGCTGAAAAATGACAAAAAAATGCAAACTTCCACCTTATTTCATCTGGTATACCCGAATTATGATAGGATGTTGTTGTTATTATGATTCTTGGTTGAAGTCACCAACTTTAGACACCCCACCCCTCCTTCCCCCACCCAACCCCAATTCTTAAAAGCTAACTTTCTTATGAAATCCAACCATACCCATTATTTCACACCATTTTGGTATTGATATCACCCTCCCCCCTACATAATTAACCCAAGGCAGGTTAAAAATAGACGTAGTCCTTTCGTGGAAGTAATTAATGTAATTAACAATATAAAGTTATTCTCAAGGCATGTATTATATTGGGGAATAAAGATATAGAAATGTGCTTATCATAGTGGGTACTCATTTGTATTCATTACATTTCCTGTCAAGGTTTCTTAGCCGCTGGTTCTGCTCGTCGTCCTCCTGAGCGATCAGGCTGTCAATGATGTCATCGTCGTCGTATTCGTCCAGTATGGCTGGTGAGTCTTCCTCGTTCAAATCAGTTGCGGGGGCGTTTTCGCAGGAGTGGCCTGTGCAGTGCTTGCACATTGCTGAGGACCGGAGACCTGCTTTCTTGCAGCCGCAAGCTCCGGTGCCACAGCCTTTGCTGCACTTGCAGGAAACAATCTGGAGGATGTCATCTGGCACAGCATTTCTGGTTGTGGGGATTGGTGGTTAGACTCCAGCCCCATACTGATGGGAGAAGATTATTGCCCATCCATGCCTGTACTTGCTGGTAAGTGCGGAGGGAGTGGTACTTGGCAGCGTCCCTTGTTGGAGGTAGGCAGGCTAGTTGTGATTTAGCCTTCGTCACCGATCGTGTGAATAATAGGTCATCGAGGTTGTCATTGTCAATGTTGCCTTCATAAACTGCTACCAGGAACTTCTCTCCAGCGTCGCTGATCTGCTGAGGAGTAGCATTTGGTGTGGGAAACGGGGCCTATGTTGCAGAGAGGGAGGTATTCTTCATGTGGGTACTGCAAATTTTCTTTTTTCCCAATCCAAACCGTGCTATATCACAACCACTCACTGCGTGAAGGAATAGTGCCTCTTCAACTGCCTCTTCAACTTTTTTGAATGTAAATGTTTTTTGTCGACGTACCTAATGCTGTCAACAGAACAAGTATGTCCACATCTTCAGCAGTAATGATGACGCTGTCGAATTCGCTGGATTGGATATGGCGGTGTTGACGATCATCACGTCGGCGTCCTCATATGCCTGCTTCACTTCGATGCTAGCACCCTCCATTCGTGTCATCAACATAGCGGAATTTAAAAATTGACCTTTTTTTCGAAGCGCCATATCTCGGTAACAAATTGACACACAAACATGTTCGAAGGAAAAAATTCGTGAAGGATTTAACGATCTACAAAAAAGTAGATGAACGTTTTTGGCGTAGAACGGAAGGCAAAAAAGTTAATGAGGAAAAACCAGAGCAAGGTCGAAAATTTTGCAGTTCCCTCCCCCCTCCTTTTTTAGCACAGGGTCCTCGAGGTCCAAAACTTGGGAAAATGTTGATTAATCATCCCTCAACAACATCCTGAAGTTTCATTAACTTACGACCTTTTTCTATCTGAAACTACCTGTCGACTGAACTACTCTTCAATTTTGTCCGGTTAAAATATGTCATTTTAAAAACTCTAGTTAGCTTTAGCCAGAAATTACCCAACGAAAAATAAACATTAAACTAAGTTCAAGAGATAACTGTTTATTGTACAACTCGCCTTAAATCCATTAAATTATTAAAAATTACACGAGAATTATAAAAAAATATAACAACGGCTTCCTGTTTTTTACGATCTCCGGCCTCAGCTTAATCATTTTCTGGAATACTAAGCTAAGTTAATGAAAATCCTCTTTCAAAGCTACGGTGTAGTTGTATGTATGAGAGGATTTACGCTAGGGAATAGCAAATTACAAAGCCTCATTAGTTTCAAATGCTTAAAAAACGGGAGAGAGAGAACTGGTCGGTCGCTAGCCGAATAACAAGATAACAAACAACGCTT